>JACEFZ010012797.1:110000-216699 GCA_014155875.1 Cepaea nemoralis
GCACGCGAATTACGTGAGCGTGAAAACAGAAATGGACTACAGTTTCTCTCCTGGTGGCCACCATGTGTGTAATGAAGCGCTGGGACAGGGTTTTCTCACCAGTTCCCACAGTCGGTCGTCCTGCATGTACAAGGCCTCTGTTTCCCCTGGCAGTCTGTTGGGGGCCCAAGCTCAGGACCACTGTCTGTCTGTTGTAAATGTACAAGAGAACAATGCTTTGAGAGGCATCCCAGCCTGCAGAAGGAGGCTAGACTTCAATCACAACGCGTTTGTGGATGTGGCTAAAGTAGGGCCTGTGGCCGTGGCTAAGAGAAATGAAAGAGAACGAAACAGGGTAAAGTTGATAAACATGACCTTTCAGACATTGAGACAGCATTTACCCCTGGGAAGTACAGGCGTCAAGGGCAAGTCTAGAAAACTCAGCAAAGTACAGACCTTGAGATCTGCCATAGATTATATCAGACAGCTTCAAGATCTAGTTCACAGCAGACAACAGCAACATCAGCAGATAGAGTATCATTCAAAGGTAGAAGACCAAACGAGCTCACTGCTGGCTTGCAGCGGAGACATGAAACACTCGTGCCAAGGCAAAAACATTGACCTTAGATCACCTAATCAAAGAGAAAATAGTAAAGGATACCTACTGTGTCAAACAGTCTGTGCCAGCTTAGGCACTTCCTTGGCAACTGAGGAACACGTACAGAAAGTAGTGACATCCTCACGTCTGCATACCGACAGCATTACTTCATCCTCCGCGACGTCAAACGCCGAATCGCCGTTCTCAGACGCCTCATCATACGAAGCAATGGGAACACCAGATGACGATGAATACATCGATTTCGACGACTGGTTCTGAAGCAGGATCACTGGTAAGTCTGGCTGCTCACGTGGTGTACTCTAGACTAATCTGCCATTTGGAGATTCATTTGGCAACGTTGTAACAAAATACTTGTGCATACATTTACAGTGGCGTGTTTGATACAAATGAAACATTGGAGCAAAGCATGCTAATAAATATATTCTGTCTACTTTCTCCAATGAAATGCTTGGTAACATACTATCTAAAATCCCGCAGAAAATCGCACACACTTTTAATTCAGCTGCTTAACCTGGGGCAATCCTTGGGAGTCGTGATCTCAGTCATGTGACATTTTAATGAAGCTGATGCTTGTTTACATTGCTTGTTGCTCTGGCATTTCAACTGTCCATATACATCGTTTAGTGTTCTGCTGTTCTCATGTCTAGTATTTCCCCATATTATGATACTTCTCCATGCCACCTGTATATTAATTTGCCACATAAACTGACCTGTCTTTGCTGGTATGGACGAGTGCTCTAGCAACGCCAGCATTCATCAATACCTCAAATTTAAACACGCAGGCCACAAACAATATGATTCTGTGCTTAAATTCACTTATAGAATACGTTGGTTTGAACTTCAGGATCTGTCACAATATTCTTCTTAAAATCTGACATCCCTGTTGCCTTCAATATCTTCTTGTTTATTTTATTTATTGTTCAGCGGTCGCGCTCATATAGAAAGCAGACTAGACAGCCTTTCAGTGGGAGGATTGTCGTCCCTGTCTTGCTTTGTCTGTTTCTTCTAATTTCACTTATTAAAATAATTGGCTATGCTGATTCTGTTCTGTCACATAGTCCATTACATGTCATTGGGACTACAGGATATTGTAAAGACCGAACTGTTTAAATTAAAATGGGAAATATTGTGCAAGGAGTGAGACAAGCATGTGTTTTGTCAATGGACCTCTTTTCTCCGTATCCATCCATCGTGTGCCATGCCGGTAAGCGTGGGCAGTCATGATTCGCCATTTCACTCGATCACCAGTCGTGGACCAACTCAGTGTTCTTGTCTCGGCCATGCCACGTGGTCAAGCGATCCAGGTATTTACTTCTCTGTCTTCCCTTTGTTCTCTTCCCCTCGATCATGCTAGTTGTTACCAAGTTCTCTAATGTATTTCTTCTCATAACATGTCCAAGAAATATTGACTTTCTACATCTAATTTCTCTAACCATTTCATGATTTTCATTTGGTTCTTGTAGGACTTGGTCGTTGGGTTTTCTGTCCGTCCATGGTATTCTTTGCATTCTCATCATAAATCACATTTCCACAGGGACCATACATTTGTATCTTAAAAGCAGACTATATTTCATTATAAAATTCCTCTATACTATCTTCACTGCAATCTTCTGTTGGGACATATATTTGAATGACGTTTATGGTAAAAGGTCTGTCGATTAATTTTACCAATAGAACCCTGTCTGACACAACCCAATATTCTTTTGATGTTTCCAGATCCAAGATAATTGCTACATCTCTTTGCCGTTTTTCTCTCCCAGAATAAATAATCTTACACTCTTTCCCTGTCTTAATCCCCGCCCCTTTCCATCTCGACTCGCACATCCCTAATATATTAATCTTCATTCTTTCCATTTCTTGTTTGATGTTATCTAATTTTTCGTCGTCGCTTAACGTTCGAACATTCCATGTCGCCAATTTCAGTGACCCTGTCCTTTTCTTGTGTTGATCTGTAATTAGGCGAATCATGATGAACTAGGCAACTTTAAAGAAGGTAGTGTGCCGTTGCTTTACTTCCTGGCAGTGACCATACTGGCCGGGTGACCGTAGCCATTGTCTCGATAAAGAAAGAGATCGTCTGCCTTCTGTCGTGAAACTTGAGACCATAACCAACAACTATCCGTCGGCTGCCTCAAAATTTCATCCACCACCTGCCTTTCGTGGTTTCTTAAGAACAGCCTCCGAAAATGAATACGAAATAACAACACATCGTCCCCAGAAATATACAAACACTGCGTCTCCTGAAGAAAGAAGCGTTATGTCGTCGCCATTTTACCGTAAAGCGAAGTAATAATAATGAGGGAGATTACAAATATACCTGGGGAATACCAGTTGGAGGTTATAATAACAATACTCTACTTCACGCAGATGACACACTATCTACAGTTGAAAACGCATGGGATCTTCAACGTCTCTTTGACGTGGTAGCAATAGGAAGTGAACAAAAAGACTTCCCTTGAATATTCGGAAAACAAAAATAATGGTCATATCAAAGATTCAGACAACATCAAAATGGGATATTCGAATAGAAGGGAACATACTTAACAAGTCAGTCATAAGTTCACATATCTAAGGCCAATCATAACACCAGATGGGAGATTCGTGACAGAATTTAACAGCAAAATAGGCCATGCAAATGCGGCATTTCAGAAGGCAAAAAAAAGTTTGCGATAAACCACTCCCATGACATTTAGAAAGATAGTACTGAAATGTTATATAGCGCCTGGTCTGTTGTATGGCAGCCAATCTTGGATTGTGAATAAACAAATTAGGAAGAGCTTGAAGGAAAGGAAGATATGATTTCTGAGAAGAATGTTGTGAATGTCTTGGATTGTCATAGTAACTAGCAACGAATGTCTGGACAAGGCTGGTGAAAATAGAACATTACATACAACTATAAGAAAGAGACAATGTCCTTTGGTCACGAAATGATAAGAGTGGCATTGTCGACTGAGGAAATCAGTGGTAGAAGAGGCAGTGGCAGGCCGAGAAAAACAATGCTGGGTTGCCTCAGGCGGTGGCATGGAGAATAGCATGGTTATAATCGACATCTGCCATGGCACATCATGGTGAACTGTTTAATTTTACAGCTGTTGATATGTAAGGAGCTTACTAGAATATGCATTCTCTCGGAAACTATCATGCACTCAGTTTAATTTTTAACATATAATAACTACTCATTAGAGCAGTGGTTGAAGCCTGGTTCTGTCTGTGACAATATCGGTCCTGTCTGTCCAATCCGCGGCAGTGCTAGGGTGCAGCCTCAAGAGCAACCTTGCTATACGTGTGTGGGAACGGTCTGGAGGTAAATCAAATCAAATCAAATCAAATGGAGGTATAGGCAGCGAGTTAGCCACTTCCCGTCCTCATGCCCAGGTCTAAAATACGCTCGTATGTGAAGGCCTAACACTTCATGCCATGGCCATGGCATTACTTTTTCAACAGAATTTGTATTTTGAGTTGTACAATATTTCAGAATAAAGAATGTTGAATTCTACCATATTTCAGAATATAGAATTGTGAAATGTACAGTATTTCAGTGTGTCATGTAGTCCTGTCAGTCGGGACGTAGACGGCCAAGGTTAGAGTAATCGTCTCTAGACATTCCAGATTAGACTTTCTCAGTAAAGTAGATGTACATTATCACACACACACACACACACACACGCACACGTACACGCACACGCACACACACACGCACGCACACACACACACACACACTCTCTCTCTCTCCCAGCTGTCCAAGTCTGTATGGGCTCTGCTCCAGGAACACATGTCGCCATTGAGTTGTATTTTCCGACGCTGCTGCTCCAGCCAGAGATACTCGGCTCACTGAGACCGAGTCCAGCACTATCTGGGTATATCTATCTATACACATATGTATGACGTTCTGTGTAAACGTTATCTCTGCGAACCATTCATAAAGTTTATGTTTGGTCTGAACCGGGTTGGTTGTGGTAAAGGATCATTGTCATTACACTCGGATATTTCCTCCAGCGCTTCATTCTCCTCCTAAAGAGTTCCTCTGGGCACTGAGTTGGAGTCTGTTGATAATATCATACATATAGCCTGGGGAGGAGACATGACCCGTGGAGGGCTAACCCCGGCCAGGCTGTATTGCTATGTTGAATAATGAACTGGTGACTTTCTAATATGTCCCGGCGCAGGTGTGCAATGTCAGTCTTGCAGACCCAGTTCAGTCCCATCAATGCTGGCCCATTAGCTCACTCCCATAAATGTTAGCCCATGAGCTCACTCCCATCAATGCTGGCCCATGAGCTCACTCTCATCAGCGCCAGCCCATTAGCTCACTCCCATAAATGCTAGCCCATGAGCTCACTCCCATAAATGCTAGCCCATGAGCTCACTCCCATAAATGCTGGCCCATGAGCTCACTCCCATCAATGCTGGCCCATGAGTTCACTCCCATAAATGCTAGCCCATTAGCTCACTCCCATAAATGCTAGCCCATTAGCTCACTCCCATAAATGCTGGCCCATGAGCTCACTCCCATAAATGCTAGCCCATGAGCTCACTCCCATAAATGCTAGCCCATGAGCTCACTCCCATAAATGCTGGCCCATGAGCTCACTCCCATCAATGCTGGCCCATGAGTTCACTCCCATAAATGCTAGCCCATTAGCTCACTCCCATCAATACTGGCCCATGAGCTCACTCCCATCAATGCTGGCCCATGAGCTCACTCCCATCAATGCTGGCCCATGAGTTCACTCCCATAAATGCTAGCCCATTAGCTCACTCCCATAAATGCTAGCCCATGAGCTCACTCCCATAAATGCTGGCCCATGAGCTCACTCCCATCAATGCTGGCCCATGAGCTCACTCCCATCAATGCTGGCCCATGAGCTCACTCTCATCAGCGCCAGCCCATTAGCTCACTCCCATAAATGCTAGCCCATGAGCTCACTCCCATAAATGCCAGCCCATGAGCTCACTCCCATAAATGCTAGCCCATGAGCTCACTCCCATAAATGCTAGCCCATTAGTTCACTCCCATAAATGCTAGCCCATTAGCTCAATCCCATAAATGCTAGCCCATGAGCTCACTCCCATAAATGCTGGCCCATGAGCTCACTCCCATCAATGCTAGCCCATGAGCTCACTCCCATAAAAGCTGGCCCATGAGTTCACTCCCATAAATGCTAGCCCATTAGTTCACTCCCATCAATGCTAGCCCATTAGTTCACTCCCATCAATGCTAGCCCATTAGCTCACTCCCATAAATGCTGGCCCATGAGCTCACTCCCATCAATGCTAGCCCATTTCAGGATCCAAACGCTATGAACATTGGAGTTCAAAGACACAATCTTGTAGAGGTTTCACCACTAAACAACAAAACAATCAACCTCCTGCGATAGAACACACAAGGAGATTCTCAGCACAGTGCACGAATTCCGTTACACTGACAGTGATCCAAATGTATACATGCTATGCCATCCTAGAAACACTCTTGTGTGGGTAGGTTTCTAAACATGAATTTAGCCTGCACATCGGCACATTCAGCCTGCTCTGTTCGATTTTCAACATGCACCGGGTTCTACAAGTGTTATACATCTCATCCACTACTTCAGGATCGTCGGCCGATTTCGGCAAAATGAATAGAAATGATGACGGTGTTTATTCATCTTCGTAAATCTTCTTCTTCTGCGTTCATCCGGAGAGTTTTTTCGGACGTGATTACATTGTGCCTGTTTACAGCAGAGCTGCGTTCTTGCGCCGTTAGGCCGATACATCCGACTTCTGCGGGCATTTGTTGCCGGGTTAACCTTTCCGGGGATCTTCGTAACAGATGTACAAGATTGGATCAGTGGTCATGTTGGCGGCCAGTTTTGACTGCACTGTTGATCACCAGCGACCCCTGCGACTTGCCAAGATGCCACAGTCTAACGTCCATTCTGCAGTCCGTCCATCAGTGGTCATCATTACCTGCAGCTGAAACTATTGTCTTCCTCTTCTTTAATACTAATAATAACACTTATTTTCTGGCTTCTTGACTGCATATTTCACCTTCTACAAAGTAAATAATGAATTCGCGTTGAGTAGACATTCAGTGGTAACAGATTGTCACATCAGTTACACACATGTAGTTGAAATTGACATATGAAGGACCAATAGTAACATGAACTTAGTTAAGCTTTCTTGCCCGTCAGTGCGATGAACGCTAACGGAAACTGTGTGACTGCAACAATTTCTAAAGAGAGGTAAACATGAACACATGCTTCCTCATGTAGAGCTGGTTTTATCATTTGAATGTGCGCGTCCAACATATACTTCATAGCAGCATACCAAAGCAAGAGTATACAATAAAGCAAGAGTATACAATAAAGCAAGAGTATACAATAAAGCAAGAGTATACAATAAAGCAAGAGTATACAATAAAGCAAGAGTATACAATAAAGCAAAAGTATACAATAAAGCAAGAGTATACAATAAAGCAAGAGTATACAATAAAGCAAGAGTATACAATAAAGCAAGAGTATACAATAAAGCAAGAGTATACAATAAAGCAAGAGTATACACCTAAGCAAGAGTATACAATAAAACAAGAGTATACACCTAAGCAAAAGTAGACACTAAAGTAAGAGAATACAGCACGGCAAGAACATACTAGTGTATACTGTCACGATGGTGCCGTTCTGAGGCAGAGCTCTAGCCGTACGATTCAGAGAAATCAGACCGACTATAAACGTGCAGTTGTACAACACAGAGCATATCACCAGGTGAATATCGATGCCACCCATAGCTCTTACAGTAGACGGCGCATGTGTGGCATGTTGTCACTTGTCTTTTGACCAGACGTTTCCTTGTGTCACACGACAAGATACAGTATTACACAGCAGTATGTAGATAGTGTAATAGTTCGACATTGCATGACATGCTATCTCTTGTCTTCTGACCAGACGTTTCCTTGTGTCACAAGACAAGATACAGACATTGTGTTACTCAGCAGTATATAGGTAATGTAATATTTCGACATTACATGGCATGTTGCCACTTATCTTCTGATTAGACGATTCCTTGTGACACACGACAAGATACAGACTGTGTTACACAGCAGTATGAAGACAGTGTAATACTTCGACATTACATGGCTTGCAGTGGTGTAACATTACAGCACCCCAGAGGCCTTACGAAGAAAACAATGTGCAATCTATTTACCAGACTGTCTGTCTGCCTGTCTGTGTTTATATCTTTCTGATCTTCTTCTGTCTATCTCTCAGTCTGTTTGCTTATCTGTCTGTCTTTCTGCCCCTCAGTGTGTATGTTTTTTCTCTCTATTTGTTCATGTTTCTCTATGCGTGTCTGTCTGTCTGTCTGTCTGTCTGTCTGCCTGCCTGTCTGTCTGTCTGTCTGTCTGTCTGTCTGTCTGTCTGTCTGTCTGTCTGTCTGTCTGTCTGTTGGTGCGACTGTTTATTTCTGTTATTGATTAATTGTGTGACTTATTCAATGGCACCCGGCTATGATCCTATTTGTTTACCTGTCTGTCTGTCTGTCTGTCTGTCTGTCTGTCTGTCTGTCTGTCTGTCTGTCTGTCTGTCTGTCTGTTGGTGCGACTGTTTATTTCTGTTATTGATTCATTGTGTGACTTATTCAACGGCACCCGGCTATGATCCTATTTGTTTACCAGTCTGTCTGTCTGTCTGTCTGTCTGTCTGTCTGTCTGTCTGTCTGTCTGTCTGTCTGTCTGTCTGTCTGTCTGTTGGTGCGACTGTTTATTTCTGTTATTGATTCATTGTGTGACTTATTCAACGGCACCCGGCTATGATCCTATTTGTTTACCAGTCTGTCTGTCTGTCTGTCTGTCTGTCTGTCTGTCTGTCTGTCTGTCTGTCTGTCTGTCTGTCTGTCTGTCTGTCTGTCTGTCTGTCTGTCTGTCTGTCTGTCTGTTTGTTGGTGCGACTGTTTATTTCTGTTATTGATTAATTGTGTGACTTATTCAATGGCACCCGGCTATGATCCTATTTGTTTACCAGTTTATCTGTTTCTGCGTGTTTGTGGCTGTGTTTGAGCCTTCCTAAAGCTGTTAGGAAGGAATTAACGTCTGATTGTGCAGATATTAACGTGTATGCAAATGATCTGTGTGCTGCGATCAAAGTCTGAATGTAAGACCTAACAATGGGTGAACAGGCAAGACCTTGGCGCGCCAGACGCATGTACGCCACCTCAGACATCCTGCATCAATCAAGCGGATATGAAACGTACTCAAACAAATATTAATGCTTTGAATTTTTTTTTCTGTCCACAGCCGAGTAAGCTTTCCATTCATGGCCTATTAAGTGGTCTTCGCAGGTGTCGACACCACGTGACTTCAACACGATCTTTGATTGGCAGGAACGCTACGGAGCCACGCGCCACTGCGGAAAAGTTTCCTCAACAGCCTACTGGGTTTTAAAAAATTGTATTTTTGTTCTGTTTTTTGCCTGTTTGAAGGACACTGTTTATGATGCAAGCGTCCCTGCTAGAGAAATACGCTGCACGACGTGCTGTAAATACTACCAATAGCCGCTAGCGTGTTAGCCCGGAAAATAGAAATTACGTTATGAACTAACAAAGATAAGGCTCTTTATGTTTGATGGTTTTTCAAACGCGTGACTGCGGATTTGAATAAAGTGAAAGGCGTTTTACACACACATTTGCAAGTAGACTGTGGCTGTAGAATGCCTGCTCGCAATTTCTGTCAGCGCCAGGGTGAGAGATGGGCTTGACATTAGTTGACTAACAAAAGTCAAGTCGCCACTGAAGGGTTTAGAAATGAAACCCACGTGTTTCGTGAAAATAGCTTTTTTTTCTGGCTAGTAATTGGGATTAGACGATGCAACTGTCCGATACCTCCATTTGTTTCCTGTTGTCACAAGATGTGGCAAACATTACAACTGCCGTCCTGACGATATTAGTCGTGGCGCATATTGAAACAGTTGTCCTGTCAGGTTTGTTAGAGATATTCGTTTTGCCTAGCAGAATATCAGGCGATTCCCCTGCCACCTCATTCGGCCTAGTAGTATATCAGACGATTTCAATGTCAGCTCGTATGACCTGAGAAAACATGACACGATTCGATTTCTTTGTACTGATTTCCCCAATCTGATTCACGGTGGTTTCCGTGTTGTACGTAAGAAGACTACCTGACTTCCAGTAATACGAATTTATTTAAGTCTGTGACCCAAGACAATATTTGTGGGACTTATTTTGTTTTATTTCTGTTTTATTTCTGCCATCTGATGTTACCAATTTATTCAGTTTCTTGAATTTGTGAACATTCCTTGAACGAAATCAACCACCTTATTTCTATATTTGGGTGAGATTCGTTTATGTCATGACCGTCAGGTGCAGATGACACAGTATTGGTGGCAGATAAATCATCAGACCTACAACAATTGTTGGACACTGTAGTAACAGAGAGTGCAAGGAAAGGACTCTCCATGGATATCAAGAAAACAGTAACAATGGTGATATCAAAGAAAATGGTGACACCAAAATGTGACATAGGAATAGAAGGAAAAATTCTTAACCAAGTGGATAATTTTAGATACTTAGGGGCATTTATAACATCAGATGGAAGATGTACAACAGAGATTAAGAGCAGAATAGGGCAAGCAAAAGCCGCATTTCAGAAAATGAAGACTATCTTATGCAATAAGTCACTATCACTGAATGTAAGAAAGAGAGTGCTGAAATGCTATGCAGAACCAGTTTTGCTGTATGGCAGTGAATCCTGTAATGTAAATGAACAAATTAAGAATAAATTAGCGCAACAGAGATGTGGTTCCTGAGACGAATGTTGCGAATTCCTTGGACTGCCAGTGTAACTAACAACGACTGCCTGATACAGGCTAATGAAACTAGAACATTATATACAGCAATAAGAAAGAGACAAACATCTTTCTTCGGTCATGTGATGAGAAGAGAGGCATTGGAGAACATCGAGACAACTGGAAAGATCGAGGGGAAAAGAGGCAGAGGCAGCCCAAGAGAAATGATGCAGGATGGATTGAGACGGTGGTATGGAGCAGCAGAGTTGATACAGAACACCAAAGACCGAGATCTGCGGAGAGCCATGAACGCCTAAGCCAGATGGCAGGGCACTTGATGATGATGATGATGATGATGATGATGATGATGATGATGATGATGATGATGATGATGATGATGACTGTTACTTCTGTGGTTTTACTAATTAAGTTGTCGCAATTCTTCAACACACCCAGATGCCCAAGAGAAAATAAACCATCTCCAAAATGTTTCAGGACAAATGGGTCTCCAAATTAACACTGCAAAAACAAAAACTATTGATCTTATCAACAATTTCAGACGACATCATATTAAACAAACATGTTCTTGAAAAAGTCAACAGCTTCACATACCTAGGAAGCAAAATGACATCTACAGGGGACTCAACGCCAGAAATATTATCTAGAATCGCACTGGCATCTGGTGCCTTCAATAAACTGTCAAACATCTGAAAGTCAAAGACACTCAGCAAAGATACGAAACTTAAAATCTTCAACTCTTGTGTGATTCCAGTGCTAACGTACGGATGTGAGAGTTGGAAATCAACGGTAGCTTTTGATAAAAAATTAGACAATTTTGAGAACAAATGTCTTAGAAGAATTCTAAACCTCCACTGGACAGATTTCAGAACCAATACGCAAATAATACAAGAGATTAAGCAAGATATTGTATCAAATATTATAAGAAAACGCCGTTGGAACTACATCGGCCATGTACTCAGAATGGACAAGACAAGACTCCCCAACCAAGCCCTCTTATGGTCACCAGTAGGGAAAAGAAAACGGGGAAGGTCAAGAGAAACCCTGCGTAGAACCATCATCAGAGAAGGCTCATTCAATGGCCATGTGAACATCCAGGATCTACAACAGGTAGCAGCGAACCGCCAGACATAGGAGAGCCATGACTTCTGCCCTATGCGCCGCCTTAGGCTCAAGAGGAAAGACTAACTAACTAATTCTGTGATAGCAGCCACATGGTCGTAGGCGACCAGTTTGTTATAGGTGACATTTGTTCATGGCAGTTTGGCTTCAGAGTCCACCCAGCCACATAACATGGGTACCAGCACATTTTCTTGGAAGTAAGATATCAGCATGGCACTGACCACACAGTCCTGGCACTGACCACACAGTCCTGGCACTGATCACACAGTCCTGGGACTGACCACACAGTCCTGGCACTGATCACACAGTCCTGGCACTGACCACACAGTCCTGGCACTGACCACACAGTCCTGGCACTGACCACACAGTCCTGGCACTGACCACACAGTCCTGGCACTGACCACACAGTCCTGGCACTGACCACACAGTCCTGGCACTGACCACACAGTCCTGGCACTGACCACACAGTCCTGGCACTGACCACACAGTCCTGGCACTGACCACACAGTCCTGGCACTGACCACACAGTCCTGGCACTGACCACACAGTCCTGGCACTGACCACGCAGTCCTGGCACTGACCACGCAGTCCTGGTACTGACCACACAGTCCTGGCACTGACCACACAGTCCTGGCACTGACCACACAGTCCTGGCACTGACCACACAGTCCTGGAACTGACCACACAGTCCTGGCACTGACCACACTGTCCTGGCAGTGACCACACAGTCCGCTCACTGCTGTCTGATCACAAGATATCAGCATGTCACTGACCACACTGACCCCTCTCCCCCAGAGGAACACTGTTATTGTGAGTTTATGGAATATATTAGGCTGGATTATCTTGGAAAGATTTAAATATGCCATTGACAAACAACATTGGGACGAACAATCAGCTGTGTGTTCCTGGGAACATTTTAGACGGGATCACTGTCGAAACATTAAGAGGTGCCATTGACAAATACCTCAGCGATGGACAATCAGGCTTCCGGCCCAGCAAATCTTGCAACGACTTGATAGCCACACCACGCATACACATTTAGCAAAGCGGTGAAACGAATTCGAAATTTTATATTGAATTTGCGCACTTTGACAATATTGTTAGATAAATCTCATTCGAAATTATTGAGTCATTATGAGATCTCACAGAAGAATATTTAAATAACAGAGGCAACATTAATTGCAGAGTTCATTATGGGGGAAATCTAACCCATAAATGTGATATAAACACTGGAGTCAACCAGGGATGCATTTTGTCATCTTTAGTTTTCTTGCAGAGCAGGCTACCCACGTGTCTAATAATCAGAAACCGCCGTGGCTGAGGCCACAAACCAGCCTGGGTGGTCATACAAGAGGAAGTCATTATATTATCTTGTCAAAACTAAGTTCATAAGCATGCCAGACATCCACCAATCAGGAATGACTTGTTAAGACTATACAAATGCCAATATGGGACTGAATACCCTGAAAGAGTCATGACAATGTTAGCTCACTCCCTGCTCTTGTAGTTCGAGAATCTCGTCTATTTGTGAACGTCCCCCATATTTGACAAGTGTAAGTCTGTTAAAACTATTGAAAGTAAACTTGCCAAGACATCAACAACAGCAGTAAAATGCTGGTGTTGACAGCGATGTCCTGTAAATAGGATATGCCCCCAAAAAAGTCTGTTAAACGGGAGCCGCTGTGGGGCAGTGGCTAGACGCGCTCTCCTCGGCACAGTGAATATGGGTTCGATCAGCACTGGGCGGATTAGGATGTTTACATAGACTGGGCTACCGGGTCGACCCAGACTAAGATGTTTACATATACTGGACTCCCGGGTCGACCGAGACTAAGATGGGTACCAAGAAATGTCCTGGGAAGTAAAAGCGGTCGGCACGATACAGACCAGGCCGTCCACTGTACTCTGAGTGGTGTCACAATTATGAGTCTCTTAATGGGTGTAACGTCACAATTATGAGTCTCTTAATGGGTGTAACGTCACAATTATGAGTCTCTTAATGGGTGTAACGTCACAATTATGAGTCTCTTAATGGGTGTAACAGACCAGGCCGTCCACTGCACACTGAGTGGTGTCACAATTATGAGTCTCTTAATGGGTGTGACAGACCAGGCGGCGGTCCACTGTACGCTGAGTGGTGTCACAATTATGAGTCTCTTAATGGGTGTAACTTCACAATTATGAGTCTCTTAATGGGTGTAACAGACCAGGCCGTCCACTGTACACTGAGTGGTGTCACAATTATGTGTCTCTTAATGAGTGTAACAGACCAGGCGGTCTACTCTACACTGAGTGGTGTCACAATTATGTGTCTCTTAATGGGTGTAACAGACCAGGCCGTCCACTGTACACTGAGTGGTTTCACAATTATGGGTCTCTTAATTGATGTAACAGATCAGACTGTCCACTGTACACTGAGTGGTGTCACAATTATGTGTCTCTTAATGGATGTAACAGACCAGACCGTCCACTGTACACTGAGTGGTGTCACAATTATGAGTCTCTTAATGGGTGTAACAGACCAGGCCGCCCACTGTACACTGAGTGGTGTCACAATTATGGGTCTCTTAATGGGTGTAACAGACCAGACCGTCCACTGTAAACTGAGTGATGTCACAATTATGGGTCTCTTAATGGGTGTAACAGGAGCCTGTACTTGCATGACTTAACGCTATATGTTCAATAATGAATCCTGCCTGACTGATATCTGTTCAATAATGAATCATGAATGACTGATATCTGTTCAATAATGAGTCATGACTGATTGATATCTGTTCAATAATGAGTCATGACTAATTGATATCTGTTCAAAAATGAATCATGACTGACTGATATCTGTTCAATAATGAATCATGACTGACTGATATATGTTCAATAATGAATCATGAATGACTTATATCTGTTCAGTAATGAATCCTGACTGACTGATATCTGTTCAATAATGAATCATGAATTATTTCACAAACCATTCGCTACAAAGTCCATACAGAAATGATAGTATAGCTCTGGGGAAAGCATTGCTGTGTGTCCAGTAGTAGATGTTGGCCCCAATCTGTTCCTACAGCCTTACGTGTTGCTGGCATGTAGGATCATGTACATTACACGTGTTTTCTTTGATCTATGTTGTGTGTGTGTGACAGCACGTGGTTGGTTTTCCCTGTCCTTGTCTGCTCGTGTTTGGTGACAATCATTCACCCTGACAGGTCTGACCTAGATGTCGAGGCCGGGGTCACATGACAGAAAAGCCAGGCTGTATGAGATATTGTGCAGAGATGCCAGGCCAACACGGTTAGAAAACCTATGTTATATAGAAAACCTATGTTATATAGTTCTAACAACACCCTTTCCCGCCCTGCGCACTTGTGGGGTATATGGTGCAGCCCCATACATTTAGACCACGTGGTACATGATGGATGGTTTGCTCAATATCGCCCGGGCAGCATTGCTGCTATCCCCAACATTTCTGGTTGGGTCAGTTAGGTTCATTTCGTTTATTTTAATAATCCCCGCCTCTAGGCCTAGGGGTGTTGGAACACAAGACCACCAGGCTAGCAGGCATAGACAAGTGACCTGACCACAGCGTTACCCGGATCCCTTGTGTGAGCGCGCGCGCGCGTGTGTGTGTGTGTGTATTTATAAATAAATGAGTGTGTCTAGGGGCGGGGCGGGGGAGGGGGGAGGGGGGTTTGCATGCATGTCTGTCTCTGTATATGTATGTACGTATGCATGTATGTATGTATGTGTGTGTGTGTGTGTGTGTGTGTTCTGAGTGTGTGTGCATGAGTGTGTATGAGTGTGTGTGAAAGAAAGAAAGATAGGAAAAAAACGAAAGAATAAGCGAAAGAAAGAAATAAAGAACGAACAAAAGAAAGAAAGACAGACAGAAAGCAAGTAAGAAAGACAGAAAGAAAGAAATAAAGACAGACAGACAGACAGGCAGGCAGAAAGAAAGAAAGAAAGAAAGAAAGAAAGAAAGAAAGAAAGAAAGAAAGAAAGAAAGAAAGAAAGAACCATCGAAGTTTATTTTCAAAGCCATACGCAGTGGGCAAGCAGCCAGCGTTATATTCTTCCTTAGTCTCTCTAACCTATCATACTTCCTTCGTCTCTCTAACCTATCATACTTCTTTCGTCTCTCTAACCTATCATACTTCTTTCGTCTCTCTAACCTATCATACTTCCTTAGTCTCTCTAACCTATCATACTTCTTTCGTCTCTCTAACCTATCATACTTCTTTCGTCTCTCTAACCTATCATACTTCTTTCGTCTCTCTAACCTATCATACTTCCTTAGTCTCTCTAACCTATCATACTTCCTTAGTCTCTCTAACCTATCATACTTCCTTAGTCTCTCTAACCTATCATACTTCCTTAGTCTCTCTAACCTATCATACTTCTTTCGTCTCTCTAACCTATCATACTTCCTTAGTCTCTCTAACCTATCATACTTCCTTAGTCTCTCTAACCTATCATACTTCTTTCGTCTCTCTAACCTATCATACTTCCTTAGTCTCTCTAACCTATCATACTTCTTTCGTCTCTCTAACCTATCATACTTCTTTCGTCTCTCTAACCTATCATACTTCCTTAGTCTCTCTAACCTATCATACTTCCTTAGTCTCTCTAACCTATCATACTTCCTTAGTCTCTCTAACCTATCATACTTCTTTCGTCTCTCTAACCTATCATACTTCCTTAGTCTCTCTAACCTATCATACTTCCTTAGTCTCTCTAACCTATCATACTTCTTTCGTCTCTCTAACCTATCATACTTCCTTAGTCTCTCTAACCTATCATACTTCCTTAGTCTCTCTAACCTATCATACTTCTTTCGTCTCTCTAACCTATCATACTTCCTTAGTCTCTCTAACCTATCATACTTCCTTAGTCTCTCTAACCTATCATACATCTTTCGTCTCTCTACCCTATCATACTTCTTTCGTCTCTCTAACCTATCATACTTCTTTCGTCTCTCTAACCTATCATACTTCCTTAGTCTCTCTAACCTATCATACTTCCTTAGTCTCTCTAACCTATCATACTTCCTTAGTCTCTCTAACCTATCATACTTCTTTCGTCTCTCTAACCTATCATACTTCCTTAGTCTCTCTAACCTATCATACTTCTTTCGTCTCTCTAACCTATCATACTTCTTTCGTCTCTCTAACCTATCATACTTCTTTCGTCTCTCTAACCTATCATACTTCTTTCGTCTCTCTAACCTATCATACTTCCTTAGTCTCTCTAACCTATCATACTTCTTTCGTCTCTCTAACCTATCATACTTCCTTAGTCTCTCTAACCTATCATACTTCTTTAGTCTCTCTAACCTATCATACTTCTTTCGTCTCTCTAACCTATCATACTTCCTTAGTCTCTCTAACCTATCATACTTCTTTCGTCTCTCTAACCTATCATACTTCTTTCGTCTCTCTAACCTATCATACTTCTTTCGTCTCTCTAACCTATCATACTTCTTTCGTCTCTCTAACCTATCATACTTCCTTAGTCTCTCTAATCTGTCATACTTCTTTCGTCTCTCTAACCTATCATACTTCCTTCGTTTCTCTAACCTATCATACATCGCCTATAATGTTAATGTTAAACAATAATATAATAATATATGCATTATAAACAGATGGAAAATGTATTTGAAGCAATCATTAGGCGACCACATGATAGTAACTACCTAATATTAATTATAATATGGTTCAGGGAAATGTATCAAAGAGCAATGTTAAAGAGTGTATTATAGTGTTTGTTATTGTTATTAATGAGAGGTGGTCGGAGGTGGGCGTGTAATCTAGTGACCAAGCAGCTGACCAGCCAGTGTGTACTTTAGATTGTTGTGGACGACTTTGGCAAAGCAGAGCTGCCGAGATCGACAGACAGACAGACCAACAAACAGATCTAGGTTCTCGTAGATACATACATGCAAAATAGGAAGATTAACAGCCAATGTTTGCACCTTCGTCTTACAACCAACATATAGTTGTCGCAGGAAAGACAAAGCTGCCGAATGGGATAATTAAGATACATGGATAGATAATACAGGGAGATAGAGAAAGATACTATTGGATACTGTAGACTCGGTATCGAGTGTTAGGTAATGTAGAGTGGGGAGTCAACGTTATATATATATATATATATATATATATATATATATATATATATATATATATATATATATATATATATATATATATATATATATATATATATATATATTCACTTAGTCCATGGAGGGCTTTCCGCCTTCTGATGGTTACCAAAATCATTGAGTTGTGCTGAGCATGAGTGCATAGGATATGAGAATCGTAGTCAAACACAAACACACACACACACACACACACACACACGCGCGCGCGCATGGCTTGTATTTATTTAACCACCGATGAGACTGTGCATCTAGACTTAGGGACGAATATTACAAGTACCTGTGAAGTCGGAGTGGGTTGGCCTGATGGCGAGGGACACTGGTAATAAGGACAGCTAATCCACACGCAAACATCATCAGTCCGGTGAGCTAGAGGTACGGGCGTGCGTGTGGACTGTGCTTGAGTTCAAAGCCAGCGAGTACCAAAGAAAACAAAACCTGTTCATCAATGACTGATGAGATTGTTCATCAATGACCGATGAGATTGTTCATCAATGACCGATGAGATTGTTCATCAATGACCGATGAGATTGTTCATCAATGACTGATGAGATTGTTCATCAATAACCGATGAGATTGTGCAAAATTAACCGATCGGATTGTTCAGCAATGCCTAATGAGATTTTTCAACAATGATCGATCAGATTGGTCAGCAGTGACCATGCATAGAAATCTATCACGCATTATCTAAAAAGATATAGACATATGGTATATGGCCAAAAGATTGGATGAGAACTATTTTCATTCCAATACCAAAAAAGGGCTGCCTGAAATTATGCACCAACTATAGAACTGTTGCCCTGATCAGTCATGCAAGTAAACTTCTGCTAAAAATCATAATGGGAAGATTTCGTAAGAAAATAGAAGAAGAAATTAACGTGGTTCAAACTGGATTTAGACAAGGAAGAGGAACAAGAGATCACACACACTCAACATGCGTTTAATAATAGAAAAGTGCAAAGAATGTAATGTAAACATATTCTCATGTTTTGTGGATTATTCAAAAGCATTTCACTGTATACAGCATCAGAAACTTTGGGAAATCATGAGAAATATGAGCTTTTCATCACATGCCATACAACTCATAAAAATGCTCTATCTAGACCAACAAGCATCGGTTAGAATAGATGGCGAGACATCAGATTGGTTTGACATCAAACAAGGAGTCCGTCAGGGCTGTGTGCAGTCACCCTATTTGTTTAACCTGTACGCCGAAAATATAATGAGAAATGTAAGAGATGATATAAATAGGGAGCTATGTGGTGTTTTAAATATCTGTGGACATGACATACTAGAGATTCGGTATGCTGATGATACAGTATTGCTATCCACAAGACATAATGGTATAGAAAACCTGATAACTTCAACCCAATTGAATAGTGAAAATCACAACTTATATCTGAACAGAGCAAAAACAAAGATAATGCGTACAGATAAAACTACTATATGTTAACGAGGAAAAATTGGAGGTGGTGGAAAATTTTGAATATCTTGGGTCATTGATTACCAACAATGGTGACACAATGAAAGAAGTTAAAGTTAAAAAGAATAGCTATTGCTCTCCAAAGACTAAAACAACAGAATAAAATGTGGAGAGGGACAGATAGCACTACAAAAATCAGATTGTTAAGAGCATGCATCTTTGCCATTGCAACATACGCTTGTGAGACCTGGACATTTATTAAACAAGTTGAACAGCGCATTAATGCCTTTGAATATAAATGTTATAGACGAGTTCTAATAATATCTTGGATAAACAAAGGAACAAATGCATTCATACTTCAAGAGCTGAATATTGAAGAAGGTTAGCTATTAAAGACGATAAAACAAAGAAAATTGAAATATGTTGGTCACTTGAAACGTCAGGAAAATTTGGAGAGAACAATAATGGAGAAGTATATGCCTGGGAAGAGAGGAAGAGGAAGGCTAAAGAGAAGATGGGTGCAGAATGTGGCGGATGATCTCCAGATTGATGTATCAGATGCGCGACATCTTGCTTATGATCGAGAGGTTTTCCGGAAGGTTGTTATGGGAGCGAGGTTCTGCAAAGGACATGCTAGTGAACGAATGAATGAATGAATGAATGAATGAATGAGTGAATGACCATGTGATTCGCAATTATTAGAAACCAGTCACACTTGAATGAATGGATGACGTGATGTAGGTTGAACAATCTTCTATTTGCCTGGTATAATGAGTACTGGCCGGTCTCCCTGGCCTAAGGGTTAACGTCTTTCTCCGTAATCCCGTATTTTCTCGTGAGTAACGTAACCTGCGCGAGAATCGGTAGCGGTTCTCACCGCATTGGTAACTTACGGGGTATGTGAGCCGGTCGCTCAGAAAATAATGGCAAACTACTGAGCGTAATCTTGCCTAGTACATCAACAGCAGCTGAATTATGATGATGTTGACTGCAACGTCCTGTAAGGGATATGCAACAAAAAAAAAAGTCTACTGACTATGCCTTTAATGGCACAACCCAACGATTATAGTGCCTGTGTCCACGGCTACTTATTCACACGCAAGGCTTGCTCAACTTGATGTCTACAATAGCAGTGTTTGTTGATGTTCACTTCAAGTGCAATAGACATATGTGCCATGACATTTGTTATATTATTTAGCCATAACTGTATGTAGTTGATGATGCACATTTATGATCTGTTCTTAAACAATGTCAATGTCATTGTATCCATTGTTTTGTTTCATAAAATCTTTCAATAAATGTACTTTCAAATCTAAAGCTTGTCATTAGATCACGTGACTTAGGAGTGTAAATAATGCACACAAGACATGCAGCCGGTTTCACGGATAACATGAGTTACCGTTGAACCATGATTGCTACATTACCGCAATAACACAATGTTCACACATACCGGTCTCCCTGGTCCAGAGTTTTGCAGCTTTCTCCGTAACCCCGAATACTCTCGTGGTTGACGTGAGCGCACGAGAATTGGAAGCGGTTCGAGTCGCGCCAGTATGAGAGTATGGAGCCGGTCTCTCAGAAAGCAATGGCAAACTACTGAGCGTAATCTTGCCAAGAAATCAACAATCAGCTGAAAGATGCTGATGTTGACAGCGATGTCCTGTACAGGATATGCAAAACATTTTTTCACACATACCTGTTGCTGGGTTCGCTGAATTAGCTGAGAAATCAATTCACTGTCATTGATTGACGCTCACGGAAGTAAGAGAAAGAAGTAGAGAGATTATAGAACACACCAGTTAGTTAGATGATATTCCTTTACATGACATCTCAATCAATCCCGGCATTGTTTGGCTGTTTGAGAATTACGTAGTTTGCCATTGCTTTCTAAACGACCGGCACTTATACTATAATATAAAATCAACGCAAAACAGTCTGCTTCCAAATCACCTGTAGATGTGTTTGGAACTGGAAATGCGGGAATACGAACTACTTGGTAACTCCTTGGCCACAGAGCCGGCACTAGACAATTGAAAGCCATTGTGTGACTACAAGGGATTCAATCCCGCCACCTTCAGATGATATCAGTGCTTGGCTGAAGGAGAACATATTCTTACATTTAGTGTGGACCTGACACCGCCTAAGAAGATGTCTTATGTAGTAACGCTTATCTTGCACCTACACCCACAACTGTGGAATGTGGGCAGCAATTCCACTAGCTACAGACGTCTCAGAAATGAACACTGAACTAAGCATGGGTCAAAATACAAACATAAACACAGATAGAGTCGTCATGCTGGGTATATTGTTTTCCCAATATTTAAGGAAGAGACAAGTTTATATTTCAGTCAGTCGTCTCGCAACTAGATATGAGTATAACACAATGGACAAGCAAAGTGCTTTACTGAGAATGATAAAAATAAACTATCTTAAACTGTCAAGGACACTCATCTAAACAGATTTAGTTCAGCAACAAATACTGTTAAGAATGGAGGCGCAGTCATCTATACCTCACACCCTGGTAAATACCGTGAAACTAAGGATACACTCACAGACACATTCAATTCCAATTATACACCTGAGGCCCAGTCTACATAGCTACCTGCAAGACCACTCTGATGGCACCGGCCAGTTGCCTTTACTGATGCAGAGATAGCTACCTGCAAGACCACTCTGATGGCACCGGGCCATAGCTACCTGCAAGACCACTCTGATGGCACCGGGCAGTTGCCTTTACTGATGCAGAGATAGCTACCTGCAAGACCACTCTGATGGCACCGGGCAGTTGCCTTTACTGATGCAGAGATAGCTACCTGCAAGACCACTCTGATGGCACCGGGCAGTTGCCTTTACTGATGCAGAGATAGCTACCTGCAAGACCACCCTGATGGCACCGGGCAGTTGCCTTTACTGATGCAGACATAGCTACCTGCAAGACCACTCTGATGGCACCGGCCAGTTGCCTTTACTGATGCAGACATAGCTACCTGCAAGACCACTCTGATGGCACCGGCCAGTTGCCTTTACTGATGCAGAATGTGTAATACGGGATTTCAAATCTGGTCAAATGTGACAAGTGCACTAAGTGAGGTACCTGCCAGGACGGGCACCAAGGCTAGTGTGGTGACCATGTCATTGTGAATTAGCCTGCAGTTACACTTGCCCACACGGGACCAGGACGTAAACACACTTGCCCACACGAGAACAGATCGTGAACACACTTGCCCACACGAGAACAGAACGTGAACACACTTGCCCACACGAGAACAGAACGCGAACACACTTTCTCACATAGGGACCATCATTTGAAAACACTTGCCCACACAGGGACCAGCATGTAAACACACCTGCCCACACAGGGACCAGCATCTGAACACACTTGCCCACATAGGGACCAACATTTGAACACACTTGCCCACACAGGGACCAGCATTTGAACACACAGGGACAAGGACGTGAACACACTTTCTCACACAGGGACCAGCGTTTGAACACACTTGCCCACATAGGGACCAGCATTTGAACACACTTGCCCACACAGGGACCGGCATGTCAACACACTTGCCCACACAGGGACCAGCATGTGAACACACTTGCCACACAGGGACCAGCATGTGAACACACTTGCCCACACAGGTACCAGCATGTGATCACACTTGCCCACACAGGGACCAGCATGTGAACACACAGGGACCAGCATGTGAACACACTTGCCAAAACAGGTACCAGCATTTGAACACACTAAATGGACCAGCATGTGAACACGCTTGCCCACACAGGAACCAGCATTTGAACACACTTGCCAACATACGGACCAGCATTTGAATATACTTGCCCACATAGGGACCAGCATGTGAACACACAGGAACCAGGACGGGAACACACTTTCTCACACAGGGACCAGCGTTTGAACACACTTGCCCACATAGGGACCAGCATTTGAACACACTTGCCCACACAGGGACCAGCATGTGAACACACTTGCCACACAGGGACCAGCATTTGAACACACTTGCCCACACAGGGACCAGCATGTGAACACACTTTCCCACACAAGGATCAGCATGTGAACATACTTGCCCATACAGGGCCCAGCATGTGAACACACTTTCCCACACAGGGACCAGCATGTAAACACACAGGGACCAGGACGTGAACACACTTTCTCACACAGGGACCAGCATTTGAACACAATTGCCCACACAGGAACCAGCATGTGAACACACAGGGACCTTGACGTGAACACACTTTCTCACACAGGGACCAGGACGTGAACACACTTTCCCAAACAGGGACCAGGCCGAGAACACACTTGCCCACGCAGGGACCAGAACGTGAACACGCATATAACAAAGTCACATACTGTAACAGGGAGCAATTGAATGTACAGACTTTCGTACAATTAACCACATAAACCATTCCACTAAGCTTCTACTCAGAATTATAAAGAGGTGAACAAGAAAGGAAACAAAAAAAAAGAAATTGGTGAAGGACAGTATGGATTTGTGGAAGGAAAGTTTACAAACAATGCAATATGATTACGAAGTCTATTAGAAAGATCAGTAGAGACAAAGAAAGACATATATTTGTGCTTCAAAGATTATACTAAGGCATTTGATAAAGTAAAACACGATGAACTGATTAAAATGTTAGAGTATATCAACATTGATGGGAAAGATCTCAGAATAATAAAGAAAGTTTACTGGAACCAAGTAGCAGCAATTAAAACGGGAAATAATGAGGGCAGTTATGAACAGATAAAGCTAGGAGTACGACAGGGATGTGTCTTGTCACCGGATCTCTTCTCCCTCTATAGGAAGTAATAATGAGAGAGATCAAAGAGAAGCCCAGAATACTTATCGGAAGTTTCAACATAAACAATATACGCTATGCAGATGACATAATATTGGTGGCGAATAATGCAAAATATCTACAACAATTGTTTGACAGTGTACTAACAGAGAGTGCAAAAAGAGGACTCTCCTTGAATGTCAAGAAAACAGTAACAATGGTGATATCAAAGAAAAAAAATGATACCAAAATGTGAAATAGAAATAGTAAGGAAAATTCTTAACCAAGTGGATTATTTTAAATGCTCTAGAGCAGTGCTTCTCAACCTTTTTTGGCTCGTGTCCCCCTGTCGTGAAATGCCGCCTTAACATCCCAGAATATTTTTCTCGGTCTCCAAATTTGAGAGGCCAAATTGAGAAAGAATGAATTAATCACGCTACTCCACGGCTATCTAGTCGTGAGGTAAGATTATTCACAAAAAGCCTCTAGCCATGACGTAAGCTTGCAGATGGCAAGTAAAATGGGATACTTGAGATGGACACAACTAGATAATTTAAATTAGTCTACACCTTGGAAAACTGCTGACCCAGACGGGCTTTGACACCACTCAGACACATTGGCACCTTCTCGTCCAGGTAGACCCTGGCTGAATCAACAATGAACTGGGCCAGTGAGTGAAATAAAACCACCCAGGCGTGAACAACATTGACACAGGGAGAGATAATAGCCCCAGGGCGGTAAACAAGCCCCATCCACTCTGACTGGCAGACTCAGGAATGTGTGAAAACAGAGCTGATAAGGCAATTAACACTGGGCCTGTGGACTTTGTACCAGACAGAGAGGAGCAAGGTGTGATGGCCAATTGCAGTGATAATTGCAATTAACGCAAGGGGGAGATAAAGGAAGAATTGATGACTTGAATTCCTGGGAGATAAGGGTCTACTGCTAGGCTAGGTATAAAAACCCATGCAGACCTGGTCCCTTTAGAATAAGTCAGACATTCGAACAGGTGAGAAGAGAGAGTAAATGTAGATTTCTTAGTAACTAAGTATTTTAGGTGTATGTACTGAGTTCCAGTCTATATCTGATCTAGGTTATTGCAAGAACTATCTTTGGCGTAGGTTACTTGAGTGTTCTTTCTAAGTCCTGTGTTCAATATCGTTGTGCTTCATGTATTACTCTTCTGAGAAGTAGAAACTTGTGAAAGGCATATCATTGTCTAAGTATACTTTTAGGTGTCTTGGTAGATGCTTGTCATTTCTTTGTACACTACCCTAGTTGCCTTTTGGTGTGTGCATTTGTTGTACAGAATATAGTCAACTGACTATTTATTTAATTCTTACAACAGCAGTAACTAAGTGGTGATTAAACCGGGCAGCTCAGCAAATATGGCTGGTCTGTGTGGTAACTTCAATTAGACTTGTTGTATATCTCATTTTGTAGCTATACAATATTAGTACTCATTAATAATGCCTGATGCTATTATGTTGAGTATCATTAGATGTCCATCTTGAAGTAATATAATGTTTACGGATATGTTGGATGTATGTATGTGTAATTTCATAAACTAACTAGTGCACTATGCTATGATGTTAAAGTATCATAATATGTCTAGTTTAATCAATATGTTTATGTGTATTGGATGTTTGATATATTGATTTGTCATATGCAAACCTACCAATATGAAGTGTTATGCTATTGTCTGCGCATTGGCACATTGGCCAATGATTGTGTTGGAAGCAGAGGTGTAATGGTACAGACATTACCCACAATTGGTATAGGGTATATGGTGCTAAACTTTCTCAGTGTATTGTGGGCGTGCGTCCACGGTAATGCATGGAAACCTGGCACAGCTACTGGTCACGGCTTGCAAGCCCGGATGATCAGGCATTGTTATAATACCCTTACCGACCCTGTGAGCTGCTAAACTAACATTTGGACGGAGCGGCTGTACGACACAGAATTTCTGTATTAGCGACATGGACATGGGGCGGCAGAAATGTAATCATTACAGGCGTGTGAGACAATTGAAAAGCCCGTCCCAGACTAAAGACAGTAGGGAGAAGGAGGATGGTGAACAGCAGTAGAGCTGGAAGATAAACTTGGCCAGACTGGTCATTGTATATGTTTGTGTTATGATATGTTTTAATTAGGATTGCGCTGATGTAGAACTAGATATAACACATTCTTGACTTTCTTTCAAGCTCTCACAAGGAGCACCTATGTTATAGATCTCAAGACGAGTGAAGACTAGGAGTGTCAGGACTGACAGGATCGTCAGAATACCGGCAAGCTGTTTCTTTTTTGAGTCTACTTGAGAGTGGGGATCTGGACCACAGTTCCAGATAGATGAAGTAACAAGTAAAGTTACGTAATGTTTCTCATCACAATATGTTATATGATTTTATCATCCTCATATTGACAATCATCCGATGTCTATTGTTATGATTAGCAAATAAATGTTGTAGTATTGTAACTCATAGTTCTGTCATTATATTTTTTTCCAATTGTGCATACGTGTTGTGTGTGTACATTGGTGGGGGTTCACTTACACACCAAGGAAAGGAGCAGTCAGGGAGAAAAACCTGTACTAGGATAGTTGTCCTTAAACTTTAATTCAGACTTAAAAGTCTATCTTAGCTAACCTTCTCTTTCCTATTCCTTGGCGAATATTCAGCTCAGTTCATTTCAATTTTGTAACGAGCCACTTAGAGCTGTACGTTGGATATTCATGGGCCTAATCTATAGTTCAGCCATATAGATTTTGTCCCTAGTCAGTTTCTGACTATTTGGGGTTGCTCGCCAGTGAATAAGACTTTCATCTAGCCGGTGGGGCACCCCGACTTCTGACAGATTGGGCTTCTCGTACGGTATTTGAATTCGGACTTCTCGCTTTCAATAGACTCCGGTACTAGACCCTAGACATACGATTTTTCAAAGTTAACTCTTGTAATCTTCAATCATCAAAATAGACTATCATCAAATGTAGCTACTTTTAGTTGAGGAAGTTACAGAGTACATATATAACTTTTCAAAAGTATAACAGATAAGAACTTATGAGAAAAATACCATCATCTATCATTTAGTGTTATCATTAATCATTTATTGATAATTGAACACTTTAATCATATTTACATTGATGTGTTTGATGATTTAACTGCTTGACTGATTTGCAATTTTATGCTAATATATGCCATGTTCATTTTGATATGTATGCAGTGCATTTTAATGTTTATTTAGGTAAATATTACTGTTGATTACTGTGTAGTATATCTCTCACACTTACTTCACTGCTGTCGCCAGATACTACTTGAATATTATTTTCAGTTGTCTTTCACTGCTGAGGCTAAACTATACACATTGGATAGCGTAGACTGTCAGTAGTTAACTCTTGTCGTTCTAGCTTATATCTGATTTTTGATATATACATAGGGGCTTACCTGAATATAGTCATTAGCAATTATGTTCTTGCTTTACCGGAATCTTGAAGAGGATCTGAAGGCGCGCGCAGATTTCTCAGAGACCGCGAGAGGGTGGGGCATAAGAGAAGGCTTAAAGGGAGAGCAACTAGAAACATATATCATAGCTGAGTTAGAATGGTGGGACCAAGAAGAAGAAATTATGTTTAAAGAAGATGATGAGTTCTTTGAAGCACAAGAGCGTAGCAAAACTGAAGGAGTAAAGATGGAGAAAACGCATATGGAAGCAGTCAATGCGGAGAAGCTAACCTTTCTAGCGGAACATAAGGTAGGAGATACGGATGCTCACCCAACCAGGAAGGAAGGGACATCTTTGCCACCCACCGCAGAATCAGAGGTAGTGGACCGGGAACTACAGGTTCTCATTCGACCCAGTCCTAAACGGAAAAGAGGGAAGAAAAAACGTGCCAAGGGCATTTCAAACAGTCACAAACGTGATAACTGTTTGCACCACGGCAATAGTCGTTTGACAGTACAGGACCTTCAGGAAAACCACTTGACTTCTACGAGAAATGAATCTCGAGAGAAAGAGGAACTGAAGACAACCTTTAATGAGGTCGCAGGCGGAGACCTAGCCGATTCTCACATTCCTTCTGTTCACAGAATCATGAAGTGGAATTACATCTGACTGAAATAGGGAGGATGGAAGTAACTGAATCCCAGGTGAATTTCATTACTGCAACGCGGGAAGAATCACTAATTATCAGTTCAGATAATTATGCCTACTAACAGTTACCCAGAGGACAACTGTTTTGCACTACGGTTTGCCAGTACAAGACTCCCAGGAATCTCATTTTACTTCAACGAGAGGTGAAACTCAAGAGGAAGATGACCTGAGGACATCTTTTAAGGAGGTCGGAGATCGAAGGTAACCGACCTTATTATTCCCTTCAGCCCAGACGAGGAAGAAGTGGGATTAAATTTGACTGACAGTGGGATGAAGGATGACCCGGAACCCCTTGTGATCTTTGAGGCTGCAGCTCAGGAAAAGACACTAGATCATCAGTTCAAATGATTTACCTAAGTGTGATGGATTGTTTAGACACCAGCCCATCACAGGATTTACCTCAACTGGACTTAGCCCATGAAAGCACTGACCAGAGAGGAACATCCAGACCAGGAAACATTTCCAGTTGTTATCTCACAGTATACCAGTTCGGAGACTCAGGAAACACAGGGAATTGTCATGAGCCAGAATATGGACTCTGATATTGTGCAGACAACATTGTCTGTAGTTGCTAAAGAAGAAAATTCTTTGCACAAGATGGAGGAAGAAACGCCTATCATCTCATTAGCTGAAGTTATCAGGGAATTCCAGCAACAGGGACCTGAAGTAACAGAAGTCAAGAGTGGTTTGGAATCAACACTCTTAGGACTCAATCTACCCTTCAGTCAGGTCGATTTGATAGGAGTAGATCAGCTATTTGTGGATACTTTATTCAAAAGTAACTCCACTTTATCGCCCTGGAGTAACTATGTTATTTCTCAAGGCAGGACAACTTGGCACACTAAATTTCCAATTTCTAGCACGGTTTGTACAAGAAACTCTAATGCAGAGAAACTCAGCCCATTAACTGAATATCAGGGGAAGAAACCGCGACACCGAGGAGGGACGATTGTTACGCCCGACTTTGAAGGAGGAAAGCGCCAGTTGAATTTATATCATGGGACCATGATGTGTAACATTATTCCTTTTAAAAGGAAGATATTGATGGATCAGTTAAGAATCTATAAAGGATGGAGGAAATCACGGAGACAAGCTTTGCTGTGGCCAGCTTATGCAAGACCTCACTACGGGTACATCCTCGGCTGAAAGGAGTAAATCACGTGAGGGAATGGTGTAAAACAATTGCTGCCCAGAGGCGTAGAAGAATCCCGTTGATTGTGATCTTTCCCAGAGGGGTAAAATTACAACCTCCTGACAATTACCGGATTTTACCAAGCTATTGCATGGAATCCCGGCCGAAAACCAGGTACAAGGATCCTATCCAAGTATCTGGGTTATGGAAATGGGACGTCTTTATGCAGATGCAGGACAACCCACTGCCACAAGGAATATTGGAAACCTTTAGGCAGATACAGAACGGAGAGTGCTTAGGCATTATTCTGGGATGTATGGCGTGCGTTGACAAAAGATTTCTGGCAGAAACTTTTTTTTAATGGGGAAGCTCTGTCGTGAAATGCCGCCTTAACATCCCAGAATATTTTTCTCGGTCTCCAAATTTGAGAGGCCAAATTGAGAAAGAATGAATTAATCACGCTACTCCACGGCTATCTAGTCGTGAGGTAAGATTATTCACAAAAAGCCTCTAGCCATGACGTAAGCTTGCAGATGGCAAGTAAAATGGGATACTTGAGATGGACACAACTAGATAATTTAAATTAGTCTACACCTTGGAAAACTGCTGACCCAGACGGGCTATGACACCACACAGACACATTGGCACCTTCTCGTCCAGGTAGACCCTGGCTGAATCAACAATGAACTGGGCCTAGTGAGTGAAATAAAACCACCCAGGCGTGAACAGCATTGACACAGGGAGAGATAATAGCCCCAGGGCGGTAAACAAGCCCCGTCCACTCTGACTGGCAGACTCAGGAATGTGTGAAAACAGAGCTGATAAGGCAATTAACACTGGGCCTGTGGGCTTTGTACCAGACAGAGAGGAGCAAGGTGTGATGGCCAATTGCAGTGATAATTGCACTTAACGCAAGGGGGAGATAAAGGAAGAATTGATGACTTGAATTCCTGGGAGATAAGGGTCTACTGCTAGGCTAGGTATAAAAACCCATGCAGACCTGGTCCCTTTAGAATAAGTCAGACATTCGAATAGGTGAGAAGAGAGAGTAAATGTAGATTTCTTAGTAACTAAGTATTTTAGGTGTATGTACTGAATTCCAGTCTATATCTGATCTAGGTTATTGCAAGAACTATCTTTGGCGTAGGTTACTTGAGTGTTCTTTCTAAGTTCTGTGTTCAATATCGTTGTGCTTCATGTATTACTATTCTGAGAAGTAGAAACTTGTTGAGTATCATTAGATGTCCATCTTGAAGTAATATAATGTTTACGGATATGTTGGATGTATGTATGTGTAATTTCATAAACTAACTAGTGCACTATGCTATGATGTTAAAGTATCATAATATGTCTAGTTTAATCAATATGTTTATGTGTATTGGATGTTTGATATATTGATTTGTCATATGCAAACCTACCAATATGAAGTGTTATGCTATTGTCTGCGCATTGGCACATTGGCCAATGATTGTGTTGGAAGCAGAGGTGTAATGGTACAGACATTACCCACAATTGGTAGTATAGGGTATATGGTGCTAAACTTTCTCAGTGTATTGTGGGCGTGCGTCCACGGTAATGCATGGTAACCTGGCACAGTTACTGGTCACGGCTTGCAAGCCCGGATGATCAGGCATTGTTATAATACCCTTACCGATCCTGTGAGCTGCTAAACTAACATTGGACGGAGCGGCTGTACAACACAGAATTTCTGTATTAGCGACATGGACATGGGGCGGCAGAAATGTAATCATTACAGGCGTGTGAGACAATTGAAAAGCCCGTCCCAGACTAAAGACAGTAGGGAGAAGGAGGATGGTGAACACAGTAGAGCTGGAAGATAAACTTGGCCAGACTGGTCATTGTATATGTTTATGTTATGATATGTTTTAATTAGGATTGCGCTGATGTAGAACTAGATATAACACATTCTTGATTTTCTTTCAAGCTCTCACAAGGAGCACCTATGTTATAGATCTCAAGACGAGTGAAGACTAGGAGTGTCAGGACTGACAGGATCGTCAGAATACCGGCAAGCTGTTTCTTTTTTGAGTCTACTGGAGAGTGGGGATCTGGACCACAGTTCCAGATAGATGAAGTAACAAGTAAAGTTACGTAATGTTTCTCATCACAATATGTTATATGATTTTATCATCCTCATATTGACAATCATCCGATGTCTATTGTTATGATTAGCAAATAAATGTTGTAGTATTGTAACTCATAGTTCTGTCATTATATTTTTTTCCAATTGTGCATACGTGTTGTGAATGTACATTGGTGGGGGTTCACTTACACACCAAGGAAAGGAGCAGCCAGGGAGAAAAACCTGTACTAGGATAGTTGTCCTTAAACTTTAATTCAGACTTAAAAGTCTATCTTAGCTAACCTTCTCTTTCCTATTCCTTGGCGAATATTCAGCTCAGTTCATTTCAATTTTGTAACGAGCCACTTAGAGATGTACGTTGGATATTCATGGGCCTAATCTATAGTTCAGCCATATAGATTTTGTCCCTAGTCAGTTTCTGACTATTTGAGGTTGCTCGCCAGTGAATAAGACTTTCATCTAGCCGGTGGGGCACCCCGACTTCTGACACCCCCTTCACTATATCTTCAGAACGTAATTCCTCCCCCCCTTTTTTTTCGTATTTCCTACCTAAAGATCCCGCCCCGCCCCTACACAGTATACGTAATAATGCAAGCTAAATTTAATAGCACATACTAAAACAAGTCTAGAAGTCCACATAAAACATTATTTGTGGGTCTACTTACTTTATAAATTGAATTTTAGAAGGGTGAGACGTATAGAACCGTACAGTATGAAGGGAAAAACAATACCAAGTAATCGGTTCTTGTATTAATGCTATCTTGAAATATTCTTAATTTTCCCCCCCCCCCCTCCCCCCCCCCCCCCCTCCTCCCCCCCCAACCACCCCGGAAACCCTAATATATGGAGAGAATTTCCCACTGGTTGATAACCACTGCTCTAGATGTTACACGACTTTCTCCGTAATCTCGTATACTCTCGTAAGTAACGTGACGTTGCGCAAGATCGGTAGCGGATCTCTCCGCGTCGGTAACTTACGGGGTATGTGAGCCGGTTGCTCAGAAAGCAATGGCAAACTACTGAGCGTAATCTGGCCAATAAATCAACAATCAGCTGAAAGATGCTGATATTGACAAATATATATATATATATATATGTTAGGCAGATTCAACTACAGACTGCGATCGGATTCAACCCCTCTTTACTTGGGGATTGCACCTACATTTGTTGTATGCTGGTACAACAGGGGTGATCTATTAGCGGACGACGAATCTATAACCCTGCTCGAAAAGCAAACAAAGCTGCATTCTCTAACAGGTATAGTGCCCGAGAGTCACAGAATGTGTCAACCCTTCTCGTGTGGGGCAGCATGCCTTGCAATGTTGTCTGGTGACACAGGAGAGTCACAGAATTTGTCAACCCTTCTCGTGTGGGGCAGCTTGCCTTGCAATGTTGTCCTGGTGACACAGGAGAGTCACAGAATGTGTCAACCCTTCTCGTGTGGGGCAGCATGCCTTGCAATGTTGTCTGGTGACACAGGAGAGTCACAGAATGTGTCAACCCTTCTCGTGTGGGGCAGCATGCCTTGCAATGTTGTCTGGTGACACAGGAGAGTCACAGAATGTGTCAACCCTTCTCGTGTGGGGCAGCATGCCTTGCAATGTTGTCTGGTGACACAGGAGAGTCACAGAATGTGTCAACCCTTCTCGTGTGGGGCAGCATGCCTTGCAATGTTGTCTGGTGACACAGGAGAGTCACAGAATGTGTCAACCCTTCTCGTGTGGGGCAGCATGCCTTGCAATGTGTCTGGTGACACAGGAGAGTCACAGAATGTGTCAACCCTTCTCGTGTGGGGCAGCATGCCTTGCAATGTTGTCTGGTGACACAGGAGAGTCACAGAATGTGTCAACCCTTCTCGTGTGCGGCAGCATGCCTTGCAATGTTGTCTGGTGACACAGGAGAGTCACAGAATGTGTCAACCCTTCTTGTGTGGGACAGCTTGCCTTGCAATGTTGTCTGGTGACACAGGAGAGTCACAGAATGTGTCAACCCTTCTCGTGTGGGGCAGCATGCCTTGCAATGTTGTCTGGTGACACAGGAGAGTCACAGAATGTGTCAACCCTTCTCGTGTGGGGCAGCATGCCTTGCAATGTTGTCTGGTGACACAGGAGAGTCACAGAATGTGTCAACCCTTCTCGTGTGGGGCAGCATGCCTTGCAATGTTGTCTGGTGACACAGGAGAGTCACAGAATGTGTCAACCCTTCTCGTGTGGGGCAGCATGCCTTGCAATGTTGTCTGGTGACACAGGAGAGTCACAGAATGTGTCAACCTTTCTCGTGTGGGGCAGAATGCCTTGCAATGTTGTCTGGTGACACAGGAGAGTCACAGAATGTGTCAACCCTTCTCGTGTGGGGCAGCATGCCTTGCAATGTTGTCTGGTGACACAGGAGAGTCACAGAATGTGTCAACCCTTCTCGTGTGGGGCAGCATGCCTTGCAATGTTGTCTGGTGACACAGGAGAGTCACAGAATGTGTCAACCCTTCTCGTGTGGGGCAGCATGCCTTGCAATGTTGTCTGGTGACACAGGAGAGTCACAGAATGTGTCAACCCTTCTCGTGTGGGGCAGCTTGCCTTGCAATGTTGTCTGGTGACACAGGAGAGTCACAGAATGTGTCAACACTTCTCGTGTGGGGCAGCTTGCCTTGCAATGTTGTCTGGTGACACAGGAGAGTCACAGAATGTGTCAACCCTTCTCGTGTGGGGCAGCATGCCTTGCAATGTTGTCTGGTGACACAGGAGAGTCACAGAATGTGTCAACCCTTCTCGTGTGGGGCAGCATGCCTTGCAATGTTGTCTGGTGACACAGGAGAGTCACAGAATGTGTCAACCCTTCTCGTGTGGGCCAGCATGCCTTGCAATGTTGTCTGGTGACACAGGAGACTCACAGAATGTGTCAACCCTTTTCGTGTGGGGCAGCTTGCCTTGCAATGTTGTCTGGTGAAACAGGAGAGTCACAGAATGTGTCAACCCTTCTCGTGTGGGGCAGCTTGCCTTGCAATGTTGTCTGGTGACACAGGAGAGTCCAATGTGCAATTCCGGTTTGGGGGCGCTGCCTTTGTCTGGTGCCCGGAGATCACAGTGTATCAACCTCCGTTGGGGGGGGCCTTGCTGTGTTTGGGGCCCGGGGCCCAGAATGTGTCCCTTCCGGTGGGCAAGCCTTGCAATGTTGTCTGGGGCCCGGAAGGCCGAATGTGTCCCTTCCGGGCGCAGTGTTTCAATTTTCTGGGGGGGGAGCATTGTAATTCTGGGGTGGGCAGCAGTTGCAATTTTTCTGGTGCCCGGGAAACCGAATGTTTCTTCTGTGGGGGCACAGTTGCAATTTTCTGGTGGGCCCGGAGGTTCAAAAGTGTCTTTTCCGGGGGGCAGAAAGCTTGAATTTTCTGTGCCCGGAGGTTCAAAAGTGTCTTCCGGGGGCAGAAAGTTCTTTCTGGTGGGGCACAATTTTCAATTTTTCGGTGGGACAGGAGCCGAATGTTTCTGGTGGGGAGCACGATTGTCAATTTTTTGGGGGGGGAGCCGTTGCAATTTCTGGTGCAGGATCCGAATGTGTCCCTTCCGGGGGCCCGAAAGTTGCAATTTCTGGGGGCCCGGAGTCAAATGTGTCTCCGGGGGGCACAGTTGCAATTTGTTGGGGCAAGGAGGGGCAAATGTGTCTTTTGGGGCAGCAGTTGCAATTTGTTGGGGCAAGGGTCCGAATGTGTCCCCCGGGGGGCACAGAAAGTTGCAATTTGTCGGTGGGCCCGGAGGCCGAATGTGTCAAACCGGGGGGGCAACCCCTTCTGTTGTTTGGGGCACAGGGTTTAAGATGTTAAAAGGTGTGACATGCCTTCCTTTGTTGGGGCAGCAGCTGCAATGTTGTCTGGTACCCGGTTCCGAGTGTGTCACCCTTCTCGTGTGGGACCCTTGCAATGTTGTCTGGTGCACGGGTCACAGATGTGCAACCTTCTCGTGTGGGGCAGCATGCTTCAATGTTGTGGACCAGGAGGTCACAGAATGTGCAACCTTCTCTGGGGAGCATGCCTTGCAATGTTTCTGGGACACAGGCGAGCACAGAATGTCACCCTTCTCGTTGGGGCAGAATGCCTTGAATGTTGTCTGGTGACACGGGAGCAGAAGTGTCAACCCTTCTGTTGGGGAGCATGCTTGCAATGTTGTCTGTGCAAGGAGAGTCCAGAATGGTCACCCTTCATGTTGTGGGGCAGCAGCTTGCAATGTTGGCAAGCTTCCAGAAGTGTCAACCCTTCATGTGTGGGACAGCAGCCTTGCAATGTGTGGAGGCAGTCCAGAATGGACACCCTTCATGTGTGGGGAGTTGCCTTGCATGTTGTCTGTGACAACGGTCACGAATGTGGCAACACCTTCTCGTTGTGGGCAGCTGTCAATGTTGGGTAACAGCGTAAGGGCAGGTCAACCCTTCTGTGTTGGGCCAGGTGCCTATGATGTGTGACACAGGAGGAGACAGAATTGCCCCTATGTGTGGGGCAGACCTGGAAGTCGTGTGACACAGGAGAGTCACAGAAGTGCCCTTCTGTTGGGCAGCATGCCTGAATTTGTGGTGACACGAGTCTACAGAAGTGTAACCCTTATGTGCTGGTGCACAGTTGCAATAATGTGTAACGGAGTCACAGAATGTGCCTACCATTCTGTGTGGGGCACATGCCTTGCAATGTTGGGTGACCAGGAGAGTCACAGAAGTGTCAACCCATTTGTTGGGGACACTGCCTTGCAATGATGCTGGTGACACGGAGAGTCCGGAGCAGCCTTCATGTGTTGGGGAGCATGCCTTGCAAGTTGTCTGGTGACACAGGAGAGCACAGAATGCTCATTTGCTGGGGCAGCATGCTTGCAATGTTGTGTACCTGAGTCACAGAAGTGTCAACCCTTCTCGTGTGGGCACTTGCCTTGCAATGTTGTCTGGTGACACTGAGTGCAGAATGTGTCAACCTTCTCGTGTGGGGAGCATGCCTTGCAAGTTGTCTGTGACACAGGAGGCAGAATGTTCAACCCTTTCGTGTGGGGCACATGCCTTGCAAGTTGTCTGGACACAGGAGTCGGAAGTGTCAACCCTTTTGTGTGGTGACAGTGCCTTGCAATGTTCAACCACAGGAGAGTCACAGAATGTGTCAACCTTTCTGGTGGCGCAGAGCCTTGCAAATGTGTCGGTGACCAGAGGGCAGAATGTGTCTACCCTTCTGTCTGGGACACAGGAGTTGCAATGTGTCCTGGTACAGGAGGCAGAATGTGTCAACCCTTCTCGTGTGGGGCACATGCCTTGCAATGTTGTGCAGACCGAGTCAAATGTGTCAAGCCTTCATCGTTGGGACAGCATGTCAAGTATTGGTGACACGGAGGGCAGCACAGAATGTTGCAACCCTTCTGGTGGGGCAGCATGCCTTGCAATGTTGTACACAGGAGGCACGAATGCGTCAATTCTGTGTGGGGCACAGCATGCAATGTGTACACTGGGAGTGGGGCAGATGCTCAACCCTTCTCTGGGGGCAGCATGCCTTGCAAGATTGGTGACCATGTGGAGACAGAATGCAACCCTTGTGTGGGGAGCTGCCTTGCAATGTGTTGTGACCGGGAGTCACAGAATGTGTAACCCTTCTGTGTGGGAGATGCCTGAATTGTCTGGGGACAACAGGAGAGTCAGAATGTGTCCCTTCTGTGTGGGGGACTGCCTTGCAATGTGTCTGTGTGACCGGAGAGTCAGAATGCTCAACCCTTGTGTGGGGACACGAATTTGTCTGTGACACAGACGTGCACGGAATGTGTCAACCCTTCGTGTGGGACACAGCCTTGCAAGTTATCTGGTGACACAGGAGAGTCACAGAATGTGTCAACCCTTCTCGTGTGGGGCACAGCGCAATGTTGGTGACACAGGAGAGTCACAGAATGTGTCAACCCTTCTCGTGTGGGGAACATGCCTTGCAATGTTGTCTGAACCTCAGGAGAGTCACAGAATGTTCAACCTTCTGGTGGGCAGCAGCTCCAATGTTGTCTGGTCCGGAGTCACAGAATGCTGCAACCTTCTGTGTGGGGCAGCAGCCTTGCAATTGTCTGGTACAGGAGAGCAGCAAACTGCAACCTTCTCTGGTGGGGCAGCATGCCTTGCAATGTTGTCTGGTCGAAGGCAGAACGTCAACCTTCTCTGTGGGCAGCATGCCGAATGTTGTCTGGTCACAGGGAGTCACAGAATTGCAACCCTTCTGGTGGGGAGCTTGCTTGAATGTTGTCTGGTGACACAGGAGAGGCCAGAATTGTCAACCCTTCTCGTGTGGGGGCTAGCTTGCAATGTGTACTGCTGAGGGAGCAAACTGCAACCCTTCCGTGAGGGAGATGCCTGAATTGTACTGGTGACCAGGAGAGCACAATGTGTCCCCTCTCGTGGGAGACCTGAATTGTGTCTTGGACGGGAGTCACAGAATTGTAACCCTTCTCGTGTGGGGCACAGAATGTGCAATGTTTCTGGTGACAGGAGATCCAGAATGTTAACCTTCGGTGGGCACATGTGCAATCTTTCTGGTGACGGGAGCAGCCAGAATGTGTAACCGTTCTCGTGGGGCACAGCCTTGCAATCTTTCTGGTGACACAGGATCACAGAATGTGTCAACCTCGGTGGGCAGATCGTCAACTGTTGCTGGGACACGGCTCACAAATACCCTCTCGTGGTGCGATTTCCTTGCAATTTTTGTCTGGTGCACAGGAGAGACAATGTACCCGTACCGGTGTGGGAGAGTGCCTTGCAATGTTGTCTGGTGACACAGGAGCAATGTGTCAACCCTCTCGGTGGGCAGCACTGCAACCTTGTCTGTAAGGAGGCACAGAATGTGGGACCCGGTGGGGCAAGGCCTTGCAATGTTGTCGTGGGCGGGTCCAGAATGTTAACCCTTCTCGTGGGGCAGCATGCTTGCAACTTTCTGGTGAGGAGAGTCAAAATGTTCAACCCTTCGATGGGGCAGCTCTTGCAATGGGAGTCCTGAATGTGCGAGTGAAAGGAACCTTCCATGTGTGAGCATGCTTGAAGGGGCTGGTGCAAGGGAGTCTACAGAATGTGAAGCCTTCAATGTGGACCCTTCCTTGAAGTTTGCTTGCAAGGTGTGGAGAATGGTCAACCCTTCTGTGTGGGGCATGCCTTGCAATGTTGTCTGGTGACACAGGAGAGTCACAGAATGTGTCAACCCTTCTCGTGTGGGGCAGCATGCCTTGCAATGTTGACTGGTGACACAGGAGAGTCACAGAATGTGTCAACCCTTTCTCGTGTGGGGGCAGCATGCCTTGCAATGTTGTCTGGTGACACAGGAGAGTCCACAGAATGTGGTCAACCCTTCTCGTGTGGGGCTAGCATTGCCTTGCAAGTTGTCTGGTGACACAGGAGAGTCACAGAATGTGTCAACCCTTCTCGTGTGGGCAGCATGCCTTGCAATGTTGTCTGGTGACACAGGAGAGTCACAGAATGTGTCAACCCTTCTTCGTGTGGGGCAGCATGCCTTGCAATGTTTGTCTGGTGACACAGGAGAGTCACAGAATGTGTCAACCCTTCTCGTGTGGGGCAGCATGCCTTGCAATGTTGTCTGGTGACACAGGAGAGTCACAGAATGTGTCAACCCTTCTCGTGTGGGGCAGCATTGCCTTGCAATGTTGTCTGGGACACAGGAGAGCACATGAATAGAGTCACAGAATGTGTCAACCCTTCTCGTGTGGGGCAGCTGCCTTGCAATGTTGTCTGGTGACACAGGAGAGTCACAGAATGTGTCAACCCTTCTCGTGTGGGGCAGCTTGCCTTGCAATGTTGTCTGGTGACACAGGAGAGTCACAGAATGTGTCAACCCTTCTCGTGTGGGGCAGCATTGCCTTGCAATGTTGTTTGGTGACACAGGAGAGTCACAGAATGTGTCAACCCTTCTCGTGTGGGGCAGCATGCCTTGCAATGTTGTCTGGTGACACAGGAGAGTCACAGAATGTGTCAACCCTTCTCGTGTGGGGCAGCTTGCCTTGCAATGTTGTCTGGTGACACAGGAGAGTCACAGAAATGTGTCAACCCTTCTCGTGTGGGGCAGCTTGCCTTGCAATGTTGTCTGGTGACACAGGAGAGTCACAGAATGTGTCAACCCTTCTCGTGTGGGGCAGCTGCCTTGCAATGTTGTCTGGTGACACAGGAGAGTCACAGAATGTGTCAACCCTTCTCGTGTGGGGGCAGCTTGCCTTGCAATGTTGTCTGGTGACACAGGAGAGTCACAGAATGTGTCAACCCTTCTCGTGTGGGGCAGCATTGCCTTGCAATGTTGTCTGGTGACACAGGAGAGTCACAGAATGTGTCAACCCTTCTCGTGTGGGGCAGCTTGCCTTGCAATGTTGTCTGGTGACACAGGAGAGTCACAGAATGTTCAACCCGTGTCGCCTGCGTGAAGGTTGCAGTGACCTGGAATGTTGATGTGACAACGGAGTCGAGAAGTACCTTCTCGTGTGGGCAGCTAGCTTCAAGTTGTCTGGACACAGGAGAGGCAGAATGTGTCCCATTTCTGTGGGAGCTTGCCTTGCAAATGTTGTCTGTTGACACAGGGGCACAGAATTGCAACTTTGGGACGGAGTCGCAATGTTGACCCTGCCAGGAGAGCAGACGTGTCAACCTCTCGTGGCGGAGAGTTCCTGCAATGTTGTCCCCTCAGGAGGGCAGAATGCTTCAACTTGTCTTGGACAGCAGCTGCCAGAATGTTGTCGGTTACCGGGGAGGCACATGCATTGCAACCTTTCTGGTGCGGAGGTCCTCAATGTTGACTGGTCAGGAGGTCAAATGCCTTGCAACCTTTCGGTGGGAGATGCTTGAATGTTACTGGTGCCGGAGGCAAAATGCTCAACCCTTCTCGTACGGGAAGTCAGAATGTGTCGGTCCACAGGAGGAGCAGAATGTTAACCTGTCCGGGGGCACAGACGTGCAACTTTCTGTGTGGCAGCAAGCTAGAATGTGTCAAGCCTCGTGGCACAGAGCGTCAACTTGTCTGTGACACAGATCACAGAATGTTTTCAGCCTCGGTGGGCACAGCATGCCTTGAACGTTGTCTGGTGGCAGCAAGCTAGAATGTTGTCACGTTCGTGTGGCACAGCATGCTTCAACGTTCTGGTGCACAGGAGAGTCACAGAATGTGTCAACCCTTCTCGTGTGGGGCAGCTTGCCTTGCAATGTTGTCTGGTGACACAGGAGAGTCACAGAATGTGTCAACCCTTCTCGTTGGGGGCAGCTTGCCTTGCAATGTTGTCTGTGACACAGGAGAGTCACAGAATGTGTCAACCTTCTCGTGTGGGGCAGCATGCCTTGCAATGTTGTCTGGTGACACAGGAGAGTCACAGAATGTGTCAACCCTTCTCGTGTGGGGCAGCTTGCCTTGCAATGTTGTCTGGTGACACAGGAGAGTCACAGAATGTGTCAACCCTTCTCGTGTGGGGCAGCATTGCCTTGCAATGATTGTTCTGGTGACACAGGAGAGTCACAGAATGTGTCAACCCTCTCGTGTGGTGCAGCTTGCCTTGCAATGTTGTCTGGTGACACAGGAGAGTCACAGAATGTGTCAACCCTTCTCGTGTGGGGCAGCTTGCCTTGCAATGTTGTCTGGTGACACAGGAGAGTCACAGAATGTGTCAACCCTTCTCGTGTGGGGGCAGCTTGCCTTGCAATGTTGTCTGGTGACACAGGGAGAGTCACAGAATGTGTCAACCCTTCTCGTGTGGGGCAGCTTGCCTTGCAATGTTGTCTGGTGACACAGGAGAGTCACAGAATGTGTCAACCCTTCTCGTGTGGGCAGCTGCCTTGCAATGTTGTCTGGTGACACAGGAGAGTCACAGAATGTGTCAACCCTTCTCAGTGTGGGGCAGCATTGCCTTGCAATGTTGTCTGGTGACACAGGAGAGTCACAGAATGTGTCAACCCTTCTCGTGTGGGGCAGCTTGCCTTGCAATGTTGTCTGGTGACACAGGAGAGTCACAGAATGTGTCAACCCTTCTCGTGTGGGGCAGCTTGCCTTGCAATGTTGTCTGGTGACACAGGAGAGTCACAGAATGTGTCAACCCTTCTCGTGTGGGGCAGCTTGCCTTGCAATGTTGTCTGGTGACACAGGAGAGTCACAGAATGTGTCAACCCTTCTCGTGTGGGGCAGCTTGCCTTGCAATGTTGTCTGGTGACACTAGGAGAGTCACAGAATGTGTCAACCCTTCTCGTGTGGGGCAGCTTGCCTTGCAATGTTGTCTGGTGACACAGGAGAGTCACAGAATGTGTCAACCCTTCTCGTGTGGGGCAGCATTGCCTTAGCAATGTTGTCTGGTGACACAGGAGAGTCACAGAATGTGTCAACCCTTCTCGTGTGGGGCAGCATTGCCTTGCAATGTTGTTCTGGTGACACAGGAGAGTCACAGAATGTGTCAACCCTTCTCGTGTGGGGCAGCATTGCCTTGCAATGTTGTCTGGTGACACAGGAGAGTCACAGAATGTGTCAACCCCTTCTCGTGTGGGGCAGCATGCCTTGCAATGTTGTCTGGTGACACAGGAGAGTCACAGAATGTGTCAACCCTTCTCGTGTGGGGCAGCATGCCTTGCAATGTTGTCTGGTGACACAGGAGAGTCACAGAATGTGTCAACCCTTCTCGTGTGGGGCAGCATGCCTTGCAATGTTGTCTGGTGACACAGGAGAGTCACAGAATGTGTCAACCCTTCTCGTGTGGGGCAGCATGCCTTGCAATGTTGTCTGGTGACACAGGAGAGTCACAGAATGTGTCAACCCTTCTCGTGTGGGGCAGCATGCCTTGCAATGTTGTCTGGTGACACAGGAGAGTCACAGAATGTGTCAACCCTTCTCGTGTGGGGCAGCATTGCCTTGCAATGTTGTCTGGTGACACAGGAGAGTCACAGAATGTGTCAACCCTTCTCGTGTGGGGCAGCATGCCTTGCAATGTTGTCTGGTGACACAGGAGAGTCACAGAATGTGTCAACCCTTCTCGTGTGGGGCAGCTTGCCTTGCAATGTTGTCTGGTGACACAGGAGAGTCACAGAATTTGTCAACCCTTCTCGTGTGGGGCAGCTTGCCTTGCAATGTTGTCTGGTGACACAGGGAGAGTCACAGAATGTGTCAACCCTTCTCGTGTGGGGCAGCTTGCTTGCAATGTTGTCTGGTGACACAGGAGAGTCACAGAATGTTGTCAACCCTTCTCGTGTGGGGCAGCATGCCTTGCAATGTTGTCTGGTGACACAGGAGAGTCACAGAATGTGTCAACCCTTCTCGTGTGGGGCAGCATGCCTTGCAATGTTGTCTGGTGACACAGGAGAGTCACAGAATGTGTCAACCCTTCTCGTGTGGGGCAGCATGCCTTGCAATGTTGTCTGGTGACACAGGAGAGTCACAGAATGTGTCAACCCTTCTCGTGTGGGGCAGCTTGCCTTGCAATGTTGTCTGGTGACACAGGAGAGTCACAGAATGTGTCAACCCTTCTCGTGTGGGGCAGCATGCCTTGCAATGTTGTCTGGTGACACAGGAGAGTCACAGAATGTGTCAACCCTTCTCGTGTGGGGCAGCATGCCTTGCAATGTTGTCTGGTGACACAGGAGAGTCACAGAATGTGTCAACCCTTCTCGTGTGGGGCAGCTTGCCTTGCAATGTTGTCTGGTGACACAGGAGAGTCACAGAATGTGTCAACCCTTCTCGTGTGGGGCAGCATGCCTTGCAATGTTGTCTGGTGACACAGGAGAGTCACAGAATGTGTCAACCCTTCTCGTGTGGGGCAGCTTGCCTTGCAATGTTGTCTGGTGACACAGGAGAGTCACAGAATGTGTCAACCCTTCTCGTGTGGGGCAGCATGCCTTGCAATGTTGTCTGGTGACACAGGAGAGTCACAGAATGTGTCAACCCTTCTCGTGTGGGGCAGCTTGCCTTGCAATGTTGTCTGGTGACACAGGAGAGTCACAGAATGTGTCAACCCTTCTCGTGTGGGGCAGCATGCCTTGCAATGTTGTCTGGTGACACAGGAGAACGTTATGTAGTTGCTGCACTTCATTCACTGCTTCGCAACATATTCATCCGTCTATTAGCACAAGTTATTTATGTTCATCCTTAATATGTTTGCTTTTGATAACAGCAATCCATCACAGCCCTTCCGTGCCCCACCAGTGATAGCACACTGATTCTGTCGCGAACTAGCACGACGTATTCTCAATGTCCTCAATGTTCGTGTTCTATGCAAAGCGCACACTAGATTTAAATGGGATCATTTTAGCGACGATCCGGCGGTTGTTAGGTTCATGCGCTGTGATTTTCTCATTGGTGTTATCTGCTGGCCAAGACACCGACAACAAACACAATCCTTGGCTCCTAAAACCAAAGCCTATCGTGATGTAATTTGCTCAGAGATTTTCCAGCCTTATATCTCAATGAGAGATTTCTCTGCTGCTAAGATTACCCGTGTCCATGACGGTAGAGAGCCAAACATACCCGCATTCACTTCGTTTATTCAATGTAACTTATCCTTTTAATACAAGCACCCTATTTCCATGCTGTTAACTTGGTCGGGTCCGAAATTGTGTGTACTCATCACTTGTCGTAGAGTTGTTGCTGGGTATATCCTCTAAACAAGGAGCAAGGAACAGTAACATTGTAGCCTATCATGTATCCGCAAGAGACGACTAAAAGGGCCTGCTCTGGGTCAATCTACTCCATCAAGTAGAAATATTCAGTAACAACATCCCACCAATAATGAATAAATCACATAAACAAAGAAGAATAACTTAGCCAACCAAAGGGTACAGAAGCTCTTCTAGAAGAGATACGCCCGGGCAAGGCAGTTCCGAGGCGGCCTTCGCTCAAGGCGGGCGCATCAGCCCTGGTCAAGAGGGGGAAAGGAACTGTTCCCCCCCCCCCCCACATCTCCATCCGGGAAAGTGTATAAAGGCAGCAAATGTGACCCGGCTGTACCATATTTATCAATGAAAACAGGTGCCCAGACCGGTGAAGAAGCGAAACAGAGTGAAGAGAATTTGCAGAATTTGGCCTGCAGAAGCATTCTTGTGATACGCTGGAGGATATGACGCTCCAATCATAGCAATGGGGAGGAACATTCCTGGGTTTTCCTTATGGGCCCTCCTTGTCCCCCAATTTCTCCTCCTCCGCCCAACTGACCCCATAGTCGAGCTTTCCATACCCTAGTTTATACCTGTATGGTTAGAGTTGCAGGTTTTCTTGTCTGCTTGACTGGTCTGTTGTTTTTCCCACCAATGTTTGTGCCCTTGACCATGACTGTACTTATGCTTTTGGTAAGGTTGTGACTTTTCCTTGCATTTGTCCCAGTTAGCTTGTGGATGTAGGTGTCCTGTGTGGGTACTGATAGCAAGTACCCTTAGACTCAGTTGAACAAGGTTGAGGTCTCACTGTTAGTTGGAGACAACCCCTGCGGTTGGTGCTAGGCAGCAGTTATCTTTAACTGTGGGATTTTTAAATTCCATTTTCTGCATGTACCACCAATTGGCGAGCTCTGGGGTGAGATCAATAGAGAGTCCGACCCTGTTGTTACCATTATTGTTCGCATTGAGGTTTCTTTGTTGTCATGTTCTTGCTGGTTTGTGGAGATGGATACCCGGTCATGTTCACAGCGATGTTAGGCAATAGTGAGTGACATCCACTGTGGAGACGAAGGTATCTATACCTGTAAGTTGAGTTCAGTTGAGCTGAGTTAAGAACCGACATCATTGCACTCAGGACATTCCCATACGTGCTTCGTCCCCTCATTCAACAGCCAGCGAAGAGTCATACTACTAATCGTTCCCACCGCTATCCGATTAAAAGTTCTCCTAGTCTTCCCTCTCAGTTTTGAGATTCTTCCAGAACCCTTGCCGATTCCCTGCAATCTCATTCTTTCCACATATGGGTTCTCAATCTGTTCCTCCGCCTTCTCCACCTGGTCCCACAAGTGCACGACCACCTCCCCCTTGTCCATAGGCAAAATACCACCAAGAGGTGCATTCCCTGCTAGCCTATCAGCCTGTTCATTCCCCTGTACACCCGCATGGCCAGGGCAAAATATCCATACAATTCTCACAATCTGTGACCTCTGAAGCGACGAGAGCCATTCCACACAAAACATTCCTTTCTCCACCTTGCTAAGCATACTCTTTGAATCCGTAATGAACACAACGTGTGTTGCAGTAGTCTCCTCTAGCCACCGGAATGCCGCTATTACTGCCTCCACCTCCGTTCTCATATGCCAGACTCTCCTTTTTCAAGACTCGCCCATTAGCCTTTGCAATAAAGCCCCAGCCACTACGTCCGTTTCTCACCAATGACCCATCGGTGTAGATGACTAATGTCACCTTGATGTGTGTTGCTCTGGATCAGCTGTTGTACTTCAAACTGTGCGGCTCGCTGCCCATTCTCTGCACTCACGACCCAGTGTTATTATCACATTGTGCCAGTCCGTCATGTCTTACGGAACTTCAACCCACTCTCTTTCACGATTGATGGTTTCTAGATCACAAACCTGACGTATAGAAAGTTCTGCCTGTGCCATCCAGGACCTGCCTCGTCTTAGTCTATGACCCTTGACCATATCCATTGCTGCATGCAGCATCCCTGTGGGTGATCCCTGTCTGCAGCAACTCTCAGGTACCATTTGGCCTGAAGGACCCTATGCCCATCCGTCATTATTGGTAGCGCCAGGATATGCCTCATGCATATAATTGGTGTGTCCTTTGTGCACCCCAGGATTAACCGCATGACAGCATTCTGTATGCGCTCCAACCTTTCAAGCTGGCTCTTTGATACTGTCAGCAGCCCTAAACCATACTCATTGACTGACATTATTAACTGCTGAAAGAGCCTGTACAGCATCCTCTGATCTACCCCGGTTGCTGCCATAGCCCTCAATGCAGTAAATCCCCTACCAGCCTTCACCACCAAAGCCTCCACATGATCCTTAAAAGACAAACACCTGTCAAAGGTGATATCAAGTATTTCAATTTACTCTCTCGACTAAGAGGACATCCATTCAACATAATACCTGGGACATCTGCCTTCTCGATCCAGTTATCCAGGGAGTACCACACAACCGATGCCTTATCTGGGTGTATAATGGCCCCTGCGTCCCTGCACCCCTCCGCCACCCTGTTTACCGCCACCTGTAAGTCTTTCTCCAAACTTTCCCTGTCTCTACCCTGTCTGCACACCAGCACATCATCTGCAAATGTCAAGACTCTATCCCACACCTGGTGTCTCAATAGCTGCGATTTTGCTGGTGTAGACATTAAAGAGCACTGGGGACAAGGCAGATCCCTGCGGCAACACAGGGGTCAGAAGTCCAGAAACTCATGCGCAGTGCAACCTTACGCTCATAAAGGACTGCCGCAACCCATCTAACAAGGCAAGGGCCTCCATGTCCAACAGTGTGTGTATTAACCGATCATACCTAACCCTGTTATACACATTCTCCAGGTCAAGAGCTACCGCCACTGTCTCATGTTTATCCTAAAAGCCCTCGTAGACATCAAATGCAAAAGTTGCAGCATTGGCCCAAGTGCCCTTTCCAGGCCGGTAGCTCCCGAGTCCTTGAGGAAGCAGATTCCGACTTTCCAAATGTTGCTGGAGCCTGCGTGCTACTATCTTTTCGAGGACTTTGCCATACGTGTTTTGTAGGATTATGATTCGGTATCCATTAAGTCTGGAGTGATCCTTACCTGGCTTTGGGAGTGGGACCAGGTAGCTATGCAGCTAATTGCGGGGTATATCCGCCGTATTGATGCTTAGGTTGAAACAAAGAGCCATCTCCTCCAAGTCCCCATCATTTATGTTCCTCATATGGGAGTACCTCACCCCATCAGGACCTGGCGCTGTGTCTTTAACCCGCTTCAGTACCCGTCTAATGTCCTCCACTTTAATCTCACAGTCCTCCTTCCTAGTGACCCGTGACAAAGCTTCTCTGACGTTATCTCTAATAGCCCTATCTTGCTGATCCGTCTGTTTTAAAAATCGCGCAAGAAAAGCTTCCCCTTTGTCCTTGTCATTTGTCATAGGTCGGTTGTTATCATCATAAACGGTGCCATGTGTACCAGGCATCATCTGTCTCTTCATCTGCCGGTGCAGCTTCCAGAATTTTCCCAATGTCACATCCCCACCGACTTCATTGATAAACTGTTCCCACTTAATCCTCTTTGCCTCTGCTACCTGGAGTTTAGAATCCTGCACCTTTACTTGTTTATACCTTTCAGCCTCATTCCAATTCTGTGTCAACTGAATTGGTTGCTCTCCGCACCCTCTGCCAATTCCTTATGGCCGCCTTCTTTTCCCTCTGGTATCCATCATGATGGTTGGGTAAAGATTCTTCTTGTTGGTTTAGATCTTCCCTGTGATCTAAGGTCTAATTTTGTTGTTCTTAATTTGGTTTGATTAGTTTATAGTTTGTTGTGCAAACTCATTGATCCTGTTACAGTCCAACAGTATGATCTTTTGTTTGGGGTATACAAAAGTATACTCCTCGCCTGAAGAAATCCTGGAATTTTCTGTCTAACCATCTATCCTTTTTCTCGTTAACTGAGGGGAATGTATCAAGTACTCTTTCTCTCTTTCTTCTTATTATCCTTCACTTCTCTGGCCCACTAGAAGTCAGTGTTGCGTTTCTTCATCTTTGAGCACCTAAGTGTAGGAAATTATATCTTCCTAATCCCTTATATGCCTGCTTCGTGGCTTAGAGGTTATGACTTTTCTCCGTAATCTCGTATACATTCGTCGGTAACGTGATGACGGTTCAAATCAGCAGTGGTTCGAATCGCATCGGTAACTTACGGGGTAAGTGAGCCAGCCGCTCAGAAAGCAATGGCAAACTACTGAGCGTAATCTTGCCAAGAAATCAACATACAGCTGAAAGATGCTGGTGTTGACAGCTAAGTCCTGTAAAAGGATATGCTAAAAAAAAAATCCCTTATATGCTCCCTCCTGTGACAAGATGGCCAGCCTGCCCTAGGATATAGGCGGCCTCTGGATCACCCTGATGGTAACTGTTCAAGTCTTTAATGATTGATTTTGGTAGTAGGTCTATTTCTGTTTCTGTTACCTTCATGGTCATGTGGATAGCTCGATTGGTCACATTTGATAGAACCCAGGTTTGTTCCCCATCCTCCCCAAGATCCCATCTCCACCCCCACACCCCCATCCTCATGCCCTCCATCGCCACAAAGTTCGTTCGTTTGTTCGTTCGTTTCCCCCCCCCCCCCCCCACCATGTCCCCATATCCCAAGGACAACACTGAAGAGAGCCCAGATGCCATACAAGTCACAGGTCAACTACAAGCATGTCATCCGCAAGTCGTCGTGGCTGAAAGGTGACCCTATTATTTATTTAGGAGAACCATAGCCTTCTCCCACGGTAGACGTTCAAACCTGACAGTGGTCCACCTGGCAACTAGTAACTAAGAGATTCTTCTTGCACTAGTATAATATGTATTCTTCGCCGCGAAGCTCTTTTCCTGTCGAAGTAACATCTGATTATATCCTGCCCAATGCAGTAACTACAGCAGGCCTCCTGCCAGTGGAACAGGATGCCTAACCCTTGGCCTCTTGATGCTCTCCTCTCTAACCGTTTATGTGTCTAAAACACGAATGTCGTTATCTCACATTCACTACCATTGATAATCCGTGCCACTAAAATTACAAATCCGGGAGTAACAAATCGGGAGGTTCTGAACAATATCCTGTATGGTGTAAGTCATTACATATTTCGTTGGTAGTATCAATGTCAAAGCTGGATTGAGATGTTATCGTTACTACTATCTCATCTGGACTTGTCACATTTCCCTATTGCGCGCAGTTTTTCAGTAGGTGCCGAGTCTCTGGAGTTTTTATTATTTGTGTCCGGGTTGACCTGCTTCATGACTCTAATGGCAGCATTGACAACCAGCCGCTAATGACACGGGGCAGAGGGAGAAAAAGGGGGGGGGGGGTAGGCTAGATAGCACCTGGGGACCTCAGCCAGGTCATGGCTTTCTCGGGTAGTTAGCGCTGACTGGCACGGCGCTCCAGCACTCAAACAACTGCTAATAACATCCGGATTATTGTGACGTGTAATCAGAACTATCATATTGTATTCGTCAATTTGGTTCAGCTGACTGACTTTATTGGAATGGTGATATTATGAACTACCCCTCTGACAAATATGATAATGATAATTAACGGATTCTGCAGACGTTGGAAACTACAGAAATCTCAAGGTTTACAGCATAAACTTCGCTGTCGTCGATAATATACCAATACTCAGCCTGGTTGGTATCAGCACGGCGCAAATGGTCATTATCTGTAACACATTAAAGGAAAATGTGAGACATGTTCCGGCTGCCATTGGTACAACAGAAAGGAGCACGTATGGGATGACCCGATTGTCAGAATGTTTATTCTGGAACTAACAATCCTGTTCATCCTTGACCACTAGAAAGTATTGCCTTCCTTAACAGCTGACATTCAGAGAATTCGTAAGCACAACACACACACACACATACACACACACACACTGTTTTCATTGACTTACCATCCCACAGAACTGTGTGACTTACTTATTGACCCACCCTTGTAACGTTTTCTATCCAGCTATGCACCGCTTTACGGGACAAACACTTGTCAGCATAAACAGGAAACCCACCTTGGCGGGTGACATTTCGCGAATGACGCCGAAGTTGAATATGAGGTGAAAAAGTGGTTTAGAAAACAGAGCACGCAGTTCTATGCATCCGGTGTGGGAGGACGGATAAAACGATGGGATAAGAGCATCAATGTTGGTGGAAATTATGTTGAGAAATAAAGGGGCAGTGTATCTATAACAATAAAGCTCGTTTCAAGCTGTTTTTATCTTTAGTTATTTTTCTACAGCCATATGTGATTTACTTATTAACTTAACCTCGTATCCGACACCCCACATTGTGCCAACGGCTTCGGGCGGAAGATATATATATATCATGTGCCATACCGGAAAGCATGGGCGGTCATGACTCGCCATTTCACTCGATCACCAGTGTCGTGGATCAGCTCAGTGCTCCTGTCTCGTCAATGCCATGTTTGCAAGTCATCCAGGTATTTCCCTCTCGGTCTTCCTCTTGGTCTGTTCCCTTCGATCTTGCCAGTTGTCACCAAGTTCTCCAATCCATTTATTCTCATAACATGTCCAAAAAATTTTGACTGTCTACGTCTAATTTCTCTAATCAGTTTACGATGTTCATTTGTCTCCTGTAGTACTTGGTCATTGGTTTTTCTGTCTGTCCATGGTATTCTTTGCATTTTCCTCAGAAACCACATTTCTGCAGCCATCAGATGTTTTTCATCTTGACTGCTCATTGTCCAAGTTTCACATCCATACAAAAGAACAGGCTCTATGTATCCCCTCAACACTCTTTTCCTCGTTTCAATATATATATATATATATATAGAAGGCGACAAGTTATTTGTCATTTCATGTGTTAAATTTCAACAGGCCACTTACCACCCCCTTAGACATCGTCAGTTAGAGACATTTATCTACGAACAGTTTGACTGAAGAGGCCCTCCTACAGTTTACGATCGCATTTAAATATTTTACATCATTTCAACTTCCTGTGTGGCAGCACATTGTCATAGAGAACATGTAAAATGTGGCACTCCAGACCATGGCTGAACATTGACTTTGCTATAGAATATAAAACAGGCTTGTCAGCTTGAATACGGTTTGATTGTTTGATGAAGTTTGCATCTGTAATCATCTAGGCAGTATTTTCCCTGTACGGTTTTGTTATGACTATTAATATATATATATATATTATTTATTATATACTCGATATATTGCCTATATATATATATATATATAAACTGATTTGTTTACAAGCTTGTGAAATGAATTATTCATTCTATCTCGACCAGTATCTCACGTAATCTCATATCGTCTATGTCACGTAACCTTACTTCTAACACACATTTTCCAGCACAAACTCTCTCTCTCTCTCTCTCTCTCTCTCTCTCTCTCTCTCTCTCTCTCTCTCTCTCTCTCTCTCTCTCTCTGACACACATTCTCTCGGATTCTCCCACAAACTCTCTCTCTCTCTCTCTCTTTCTCTCTCTCTCTCTCTCTCTCTCTCTCTCTCTCTCTCTCTCTGACACACATTCTCTCGGATTCTCCCACAAAATCTCTCTCTGTGTCTCTCTGTCTCTCTGTCTCTTTCTCTCTCTCTCTCTCTCTTTCTCTCCCTCTCTGTCTCTGTCTGTCTGACACACATTCTCTCGGATTCTCCCACAAACTCTCTCTCTCTCTCTTTCTCTCTCTCTCTCTCTCTCTCTCTCTCTCTCTCTCTCTCTCTCTCTCTCTCTGACACACATTCTCTCGGATTCTCCCACAAAATCTCTCTCTGTGTCTCTCTGTCTCTCTCTCTCTCTCTCTCTTTCTCTCCCTCTCTGTCTCTGTCTGTCTGACACACATTCTCTCGGATTCTCCCACAAACTCTCTCTCTGTCTCTCTCTGTCTCTCTCTCTCTCTCTCTCTCTCTCTCTCTCTCTCTCTCTCTCTCTCTCTCTCTGACACACATTCTCTCGGATTCTCCCACAAAATCTCTCTCTGTGTCTCTCTGTCTCTCTGTCTCTTTCTCTCTCTCTCTCTCTCTCTCTCTCTCTCTCTCTCTCTCTCTCTCTCTCTCTCTCTCTCTCTTTCTCTCCCTCTCTGTCTCTGTCTGTCTGACACACATTCTCACGGATTCTTCCTCAAACTCTCTCACAGTGTCAGTCACTATCAGTCTCTCACTAAGTCACCCACAGCTTCTATCTAACACACTTTCATGCAGCCACACACTCTTTCACTCATTCATCACATAATCTAACATACATTTATACATAACCGCATACATTCTCACATTCTCTCACTCATCCCTATAAAACATATAAAATAATCTGTACATCTCCTCACACACCCACTCAGTCCCTCACACCTTTCACACAGGATACAACACACTCTGTGATCAGCGTTAGCGTAATGACTACACGCTTGCCTGTCGTCCCAGTGCTCGTGGGTTCGCATCTGAATGGCGGCGAATGGGTTCTCTGTAATGATTTGAGCTCTACAACAGTGATTGCCTAACATGGGTACCAGGAAATATTGTGGGGATGGAAGGAGGTAGTGATTGCCTAACATGGGTACCAGCAAATATTGTGGGGATGGAAGGAGGCAGTGATTGCCTAACTTGGGTACCAGGAAATATTGTGGGGATGGAAGCAGGCAGTGATTGCCTAACTTGGGTACCAGGAAATATTGTGGGGATGGAAGGAGGTAGTGATTGCCTAACTTGGGTACCAGGAAATATTGTGGGGATGGAAGGAGGCAGTGATTGCCTAACATGGGTACCAGGAAATATTGTGGGGATGGAAGGAGGCAGTGATTGCCTAACATGGGTACCAGGAAATATTGTGGGGATGGAAGGAGGCAGTGATTGCCTAACATGGGTACCAGGAAATATTGTGGGGATGGAAGGAGGCAGTGATTGCCTAACATGGGTACCAGGAAATATTGTGGGGATGGAAGGAGGTAGTGATTGCATAACTTGGGTACCAGGAAATATTGTGGGGATGGAAGGAGGCAGTGATTGCCTACCATGGGTACCAGGGAAATATTGTGGGGATGGAAGGAGGCAGTGATTGCCTAACTTGGGTACCAGGAAATATTGTGGGGATGGAAGGAGGCAGTGATTGCCTAACATGGGTACCAGGAAATATTGTGGGGATGGAAGGAGACAGTGATTGCCTAACTTGGGTACCAGGAAATATTGTGGGGATGCAAGGAGGCAGTGATTGCCTAACTTGGGTACCAGGAAATATTGTGGGGATGGAAGGAGGCAGTGATTGCCTAACATGGGTACCAGGAAATATTGTGGAGATGGAAGGAGGCAGTGATTGCCTAACATGGGTACCAGGAAATATTGTGGGGATGGAAGGAGGCAGTGATTGCCTAACTTGGGTACCAGGAAATATTGTGGGGATGGAAGGAGGCAGTGATTGCCTAACTTGGGTACCAGGAAATATTGTGGGGATGGAAGGAGGCAGTGATTGCCTAACATGGGTACCAGGAAATATTGTGGGGATGGAAGGAGGCAGTGATTGCCTAACTTGGGTACCAGGAAATATTGTGGGGATGGAAGGAGGGAGTGATTGCCTAACATGGGTACCAGGAAATATTGTGGGGATGGAAGGAGACAGTGATTGCCTAACTTGGGTACCAGGAAATATTGTGGGGATGGAAGGAGGCAGTGATTGCCTAACTTGGGTACCAGGAAATATTGTGGGGATGGAAGGAGGCAGTGATTGCCTAACATGGGTACCAGGAAATATTGTGGAGATGGAAGGAGGCAGTGATTGCCTAACATGGGTACCAGGAAATATTGTGGGGATGGAAGGAGGCAGTGATTGCCTAACTTGGGTACCAGGAAATATTGTGGGGATGGAAGGAGGCAGTGATTGCCTAACTTGGGTACCAGGAAATATTGTGGGGATGGAAGGAGGCATGCCTAACATGGGTACCAGGAAATATTGTGGGGATGGAAGGAGGTAGTGATTGCCTAACTTGGGTACCAGGAAATATTGTGGGGATGGAAGGAGGCAGTGATTGCCTAACATGGGTACCAGGAAATATTGTGGGGATGGAAGGAGGCAGTGATTGCCTAACATGGGTACCAGGAAATATTGTGGGGATGGAAGGAGGCAGTGATTGCCTAACATGGGTACCAGGAAATATTGTGGGGATGGAAGGAGGCAGTGATTGCCTAACATGGGTACCAGGAAATATTGTGGGGATGGAAGGAGGTAGTGATTGCCTAACTTGGGTACCAGGAAATATTGTGGGGATGGAAGGAGGCAGTGATTGCCTACCATGGGTACCAGGAAATATTGTGGGGATGGAAGGAGGCAGTGATTGCCTAACTTGGGTACCAGGAAATATTGTGGGGATGGAAGGAGGGAGTGATTGCCTAACATGGGTACCAGGAAATATTGTGGGGATGGAAGGAGACAGTGATTGCCTAACTTGGGTACCAGGAAATATTGTGGGGATGGAAGGAGGCAGTGATTGCCTAACTTGGGTACCAGGAAATATTGTGGGGATGGAAGGAGGCAGTGATTGCCTAACATGGGTACCAGGAAATATTGTGGAGATGGAAGGAGGCAGTGATTGCCTAACTTGGGTACCAGGAAATATTGTGGGGATGGAAGGAGGCAGTGATTGCCTAACATGGGTACCAGGAATTATTGTGGGCATGGAAGGAGGTAGTGTAATATTGACACAAACCCGAGTGCCGATTGTGGGGTGGAAAGAGGTAGTGTAATATTGACACAAACCCGAGTGCCGATTGTGGGGTGGAAAGAGGTAGTGTAATATTGACACAAGCCCTCTGAGTGCCGATTGTGGGGATGGAAGGAGGTAGTGTAATATTGACATAATCCCCTTGAGTGCTGATTGTGGGGATGGAAGGCGGGAGTGTAATATTGACACAAACCCTTTGAGTGCTGATTGCGGGGATGGAAGGAGGTAGTGTGATATTGACACAAACCCCTTGAGTGCCGATTATGGAGATGGAAGGCGGGTGTGTAATATTGACACAACCCCTTTGAGTGCCGATTGTGGGGATGGAAGGAGGTAGTGTGATATTGACACAAACCTCTTGAGTGCCGATTGTGGGGATGGAAGGAGGTAGTGTGATATTGACACAAATCCCTTGATTGCCGATTGTGGGGATTGAAGGGGGTAGTATGATATTGACACAAACCTCTTGCGTGCCGATTGTGGGGATGGAAGGCGGGAGTGTGATTGTCATATGTCATATGACAGACAGATAGAGAGAAATTGATGGGCAAGCACATCAGAGAATATAAATAGAACATTGGCAGAGATAAGCGCAATGTAGCACTATACATATCTGTTAAACACTTATCTATATGCTAACTAATGACATAAATAAGTTAACTTAATTTAACCATTTCATAAATTGCGAATATTCTGAATATACACAATCTTTAACATACTTCACTGCATAAATATATGAATGAAATTAAAATAGTAATATTTCCAATAACATACTATGAACTATTATAAATATAATAATACATATCACTACACTATAATTCATTAGCTAAGTAACCTCATATTTACTATTACTTAATCCTCTTATTAGTCAATTGTAAAATCGAAAAAGTTCTCGCACTCAATGTTCAAGTGAAGATAAATATCTTTTAGAAACTAAATAACTTATCCAACTCTCTTCGGAAGTTCCCGCAGCACAAGTATACTGTCTCTGCGGCACAAAAAATGTTCACGAAGCATAGGCAACTATCCACTCGACACAGGGAATTGTCTAAGCCTCACACGTAACTGTCGATATGGCACCGGCAAAGTGTTCATGCCTCACTCAACACAAGTGAATGTCTAAGCGGTAACGATAAAATGTTCATGGGTTGGACGATTCTTCAACTCTGCAATATTACTAAAACTAAGCGACCAATCTTGCCTAAATAAAATATTATTGATTATGTGGCATTTCAGAAATTTGTTATAGTCAGCATAATGCAACCATAAAATTACACATTAATATATTCTGACTCAATTCACAATTAAGAAATTTATGTACAGTACTCTTGTAATCTATAATCGACTCAGTAAATCTGCCAAGTTATTATCACCGCCCGGAATATGCGAAACAGTAAAATCATAATCTTGGAGAAGTAATGCCCACCTATGGATACGGGCGTTCTTTGGAGATACCTCTTTAAAGATTTTTAGTGGCATATTATCTGAGATAAACAAGAATTTTCTCCCTAATAGGTATTTAGAGAATTTCTGAACAGCTTCCACCAAAGACAGTGCTTCAAGTTCCGTAATAGCATACCGCTTTTGAGTGTCACTTAACTTTCTGCTCGAATACAGGACTGGATGTAACAATCCGTTATATTCGTGTAGTAAACTACATGATATAGAATGTTAACTGGCGTCAGTCTGAACAACAAAGTCTTTCGACATGTCGGGAATTCTGAGAATAGGCGGAGAACTAAACAAAGTTTAATTCCTAAAGAATTTTTTCATAATCCTCCGACCATCTGATTTTGTTTGGTTGTTCGTTCTTTAGTAATTCAGATAACTGAGAAGTCATTTCAGCAAAATTTCTTATAAACTTCTGGTAATAATTGATAAGACCCAATATTGTTCTGACTTCTTTTTTGTTTAAGGTGAACTAATGTTGAGAATTTTAGTAACAATATTTGGATCGGTGTACAGAAAACCTTTTGAAATGCTATGTCCTAAGAATTGAATTTCCTGAAATGCAATTTCAGTTTTGCTAGGATTCACAGTCAGACCAAACATTCGAATGCGACAAGAGATATGTCTCAGAATATACGCATGATGAACAGTTTAAGTAGTATGGATGCATATATCATCCATGTATGTAGCCATGTCTGTGATGTCTCTAAGTAACATTGTGTGTTCCAATGACGGTAGATTCGTGAGTCGAGAACGACTTAAAGTAATTTACGTCGCCTCCATCATTCGTGTACATGTCGTAGGATAAGTAGAGTAAGAAAATGTTTTACAAACATTTTATTTTGTGAAGGGGCAGCTGTCATATGTCATATGACAACAGGTAGAGAGAAATTGATGGGCAAGCACATCAGAGAATATAAATAGAACATTGGCAGAGATAAGCGCAATGTAGTACTATCAATAGATAAGTGCTACGTCATAAAGTTGCGTTGTTTAACAACGCAACCGTGTGCTTAGGGACACTTCACCACCAGCCGTCATGCAGGATAATCGTTTAGTCGCCTCACATCTACAATAGTACAGTTGCTGCATTAGAACGCTTACTCCTTCACAGATACAGATAGTCTACAGTCACACGCTCTCGAACACGTATTCACGCACAGCCGCTGCGTCTGCTGAATGCCTGACGGTTGGTTCGGGTGTTCCTTCCGATTATGAGATCAGATTAGTGCCTGTGTCGGACGATCGAGCTGGTACATCGTTTGACTGGACGGCCGGGTGCCGATAGCTCAGTGCACCACGCTCGCATGCGTTAGGGGCTGTTTCACGCAACACTGACACCAGGGCTGTGATATTTGTAAGCATGTGAAGGGAACATGAGTCTGCGTCAATAGCCTGAAGGTTGGTGATGGGAGAGTGTTAGTGACCGTTACACCATGTCTTGCTGGTGGCAATTAAACGTCTCCACTTATTGAGCTTCTGGAATGTTCTTGGTTGCTGATGGTCATTGTCGTCTTGCTGTGACCTGTTGGATGTCAAGAGACCGGCTCATCGGACTTGCCGCAATTTCAGGCGACTCTTGTGGTTATCATATACCCTAGAGCCGGAATCAGGGCGTGAGTGGATTCAAACCGAACCCAACTCTACTCACCCTGTGACAGTGATATTGACACAAACCCCTTGAGTGCCGATTGTGGGGATGGAAGGAGATAGTATGTTATTGATACAAACCCCTTGAGTGCCGATTGTGGGGATGGAAGGAGGTAGGGTGATCTTGACACAAACCCACTGAGTGTCGATTGTGGGGATGGAAGGAGGTAGGGTGATATTGACACAAACCCCATGAGTGTCGATTGTGGGGATGGAAGGAGGTAGGGTGATATTGACACAAACCTCCTGAGTGTCGATTGTGGGGATGGAAGGAGGTAAGGTGATATTGACACAAACCTCCTGAGTGCTGATTGTGGGGATGGAAGGAGGTAAGGTGATATTGACACAAACCTCCTGAGTGCTGATTGTGGGGATGAAGGGAGGTAAGGTGATATTGACACAAACCTCCTGAGTGCTGATTGTGGGGATGGAAGGAGGTAAGGTGATATTGACACAAACCTCCTGAGTGCTGATTGTGGGGATGGAAGGAGGTAAGGTGATATTGACACAAACCTCCTGAGTGCTGATTGTGGGGATGGAAGGAGGTAAGGTGATATTGACACAAACCTCCTGAGTGCTGATTGTGGGGATGGAAGGAGGTAAGGTGATATTGACACAAACCTCCTGAGTGCTGATTGTGGGGATGGAAGGAGGTAAGGTGATATTGACACAAACCTCCTGAGTGCTGATTGTGGGGATGGAAGGACGTAAGGTGATATTGACACAAACCTCCTGAGTGCTGATTGTGGGGATGGAAGGAGGTAAGGTGATATTGACACAAACCTCCTGAGTGCTGATTGTGGGGATGGAAGGAGGTAAGGTGATATTGACACAAACCTCCTGAGTGCTGATTGTGGGGATGGAAGGAGGTAAGGTGATATTGACACAAACCTCCTGAGTGCTGATTGTGGGGATGGAAGGAGGTAAGGTGATATTGACACAAACCTCCTGAGTGCTGATTGTGGGGATGGAAGGAGGTAAGGTGATATTGACACAAACCTCCTGAGTGCTGATTGTGGGGATGGAAGGAGGTAAGGTGATATTGACACAAACCCCTTGAATGCCGATTGATCTTTACAAATATGGGTCTGTCACCATATGTCCAATACTGCTTACAGCGTGTTGTTTATGTTTCTTCTACTGCTAACATATCTATACATCCTGTCACACATGCTCACAGTTTCACAACATATCTATACATCCTGTCACACATGCTCACAGTTTCACAACATATCTATACATCCTGTCACACATGCTCACAGTTTCACAACATATCTATACATCCTGTCACACATGCTCACAGTTTCACAACATATCTATACATCCTGTCACACATGCTCACAGTTTCACAACATATCTATACATCCTGTCACACATGCTCACAGTTTCACAACATATCTATACATCCTGCCACACATGCTCACAGTTTCACAACATATCTATACATCCTGTCACACATGCTCACAGTTTCACAACATATCTATACATCCTGTCACACATGCTCACAGTTTCACAACATATCTATACATCCTGTCACACATGCTCACAGTTTCACAACATATCTATACATCCTGTCACACATGCTCACAGTTTCACAACATATCTATACATCCTGTCACACATGCTCACAGTTTCACAACATATCTATACATCCTGTCACACATGCTCACAGTTTCACAACATATCTATACATCCTGTCACACATGCTCACAGTTTCACAACATATCTATACATCCTGTCACACATGCTCACAGTTTCACAACATATCTATACATCCTGTCACACATGCTCACAGTTTCACAACATATCTATACATCCTGTCACACATGCTCACAGTTTCACAACATATCTATACATCCTGTCACACATGCTCACAGTTTCACAACATATCTATACATCCGGTCACACATGCTCACAGTTTCACAACATATCTCTACATCCTGTCACACATGCTCACAGTTTCACAACATATCTATACATCCGGTCACACATGCTCACAGTTTTACAACATATCTATACATCCTGTCACACATGCTCACAGTTTCACAACATATCTATACATCCTGTCACACATGCTCACAGTTTCACAACATATCTATACATCCTGTCACACATGCTCACAGTTTCACAACATATCTATACATCCTGTCACACATGCTCACAGTTTCACAACATATCTATACATCCGGTCACACATGCTCACAGTTTCACAACATATCTATACATCCTGTCACACATGCTCACAGTTTCACAACATATCTATACATCCTGTCACACATGCTCACAGTTTCACAACATATCTTATACATCCTGTCACACATGCTTCACAGTTTCACAACATATCTATAATCCTGTCACCATGCTCACTTTCCACACATATCTATACCTCGGTCACAACATGCTCACAGTTTTCACAACATATCTATACATCCGGTCACACATGCTCACAGTTTCACCAACATATTCCTATACATCCTGTCCACACAATATCTCCAGCTCACAGTTTCACAACATATCTATACATCCTGTCACCACCTATGCTCACAGTTTCACAACCATATCTATACATCCTGCCTACACATGCTCACAGTTTCATTCACAACATAATCTATACATCCTGTCCACCACATGCTCACCAGTTGTCACAACATATCTATACATCCGGTCACACATGCTCACAGTTTCACAACATATCTATACATCCGGTCACACATGCTCACCAGTTTCACAACATATCTATACATCCGGTCCACACATGCTCACAGTTTCACAAACCATATCTATACATCCTGTCACACATGCTCACAGTTTCACAACATATCTATACATCCTGTCACACATGCTCACAGTTTCACAACATATCTATACATCCTGTCACACATGCTCACAGTTTCTGGATTATTCTCGCACATATCCTAACGCACTCTGTACGCTCACTCTCATACAGGGATACAGTCTCTGCCGCGGAGCCAGCTCCACAGGAGGCTTCCGATCATTTGAAGAAGTTCCTCTTCCCGAATGTTTCGGCCCTTTACCTTTTTAACATTCTCTAGGATCAGGTCTTATTTGGGTGATGATTCCTGGTGTCTTTCCCCTGCTGTTCATTCGCACGCTGCCTTCCCGTATCCAAACGTTTCACTAGTTTCTTTTTTTTTTCCTCACGTATCCCACACATTCTCTGTGTGCTTGTCCACAAGCCAACTCGCCCGGCGAACATCGTGCACCTGGTGCTTCCTGACCTGCCACAATTATCACAGAAGCATTTATTTGACCGCGGAAAGCATCTTCTTCACCAGCCCGTTTGCTTCTGTCTGCCTCCTCGTTGGCGGTTGGCCATGCACCAGTAGACGTCATGGCCGCCATGTTGCCGTCTTCTATGGCTGCCAGCTCAGTGAGCACTTTGTTGTGATGTCATGTGGATGGGACTTGCCCGAGGGCTATGACAGCCTCTCATTCATTCTCACACAGCTTCTAACATGTTTATACGTTCACACACACACACACACACACACACACACACACACACACACACACACACAGTCTCTCATTCATTCTTACACAGCCTGTAACACACTTTATACGTTCACTCTCACACATTTTGTCACAAGCACTTTAACACTTGCAGTTCCAACCTCTCATATACTGTTATCACATCCATACATAATGTATCTACCATTCGCTTCTGATCCTCGCTTGCAGACTTTCTAAGGCACTCTCACACACTCTCTGATGTCCCCTCATTCTTACTCATGCCAGCTCTGAAACATACATAAGCATACACACGCACGGACATACACACACACACACACACACACACACACACACACTCACACTCACACACACATGGGCACGCACACTTTCTGTCCATCTCTATGTCTTGCATATATGTGGCTTCTTGATAGTTGGCTAATTGCCCACCTTGAACAGACACATGTTAAAACTGGTCCTATTTAAACATTCAAAACAATTGATTTATTTGTTTTTTTTTTTCTCTCCAGGATTTGAGATGTAAACATTGAGGACAGCCCACTACTGGCAACGATGATCGTATTCCAGCACGTACCTAAGGCCCCGCCCTGTCCACGTCTAGTGCTTCCATGTTTATTTATTTAAATTATTGCACGCTTTTTTGCCTGACATATTTCGCTGCATTTCGTCAAGTGCCAAGAGCAGAGCTATATATCATATGTAGTGAGTACATGAATAGCACTTTGGCTGGAATACTATGTACATATTCAGTGGTATTCTTCGAATGTGGAGTATGTTATCCACACGGAAGTCTAAGATTTAACAGGAAGTCCCTCTGTTTGCATAGCAAAGGTTGGAATCGCTTAATCGATAATACTTCGATATATGTGTTATATTTAACACAGAGAGTTGCGTTTTCCTTACTTCGAAAGACAAGTGCTTAAGGTATATGATGTTCTAGATTTTGTGATTGTCTCCTTGAATTATGTTGCACGAGCAAATATGCCACCAGCTAATAGAACAAATGGACCACTGGTCTCTGTGGTTAAGTGCTTGCAAACGCGGTTTGTGAACCCGTATACCTGGGTTCGAAACACGACTGTGCTGGTTTTTTTCGAAAAAGGTATAGGAGCCGGTCGTTCAGAAAGCAATGGCAAACTACTGAACGTAAAATTTGCCCAGGAATCACGAACAGCGAAAATGCTGGGGTTGACTGCTACGTCCTGTGAAGGACATGCAACTTAATTTTAAAAAGTAGAACAATGTTTCCACTTCCTCGTTGGGGCAAAATTTAAAATAAAACTTAAGAGAGCTTTCAATGCTAAACTGCAAAGGTTACACCCAACATATAACAGAAAAAAAACTACAAGAAATTACAGTCAAAGAAAAATGTGCAGATGAAATAAAATATAAACTTGAAATTCTACAAAACCCGTTGGAGGAAAGCGTTGACCAAACTTGGTTGAACATCAATTCAATCTACCGCAGAAGATTGTCTCGGCGTGTTAACCATGCATAGAAAGAACAGATGGTTCAATCCAAAATTTGAAGAAGCAGTCATTAGGAAAAAGAATGCCAGACAGCTATGGCTAAATGACATCAACAACATCCAAAAGGAAGAGCAATATAGAAATGAATGTAAAGAGGCTAGGCTACAAATATAGTTCGACAGCAGAAGCGAGAATATATGAGTAATATAATAAAAGATATGGAAACTAATCACCAGAAAAACGAATCCAGAAAGTTTTTTTTAAAGAACTGAAGTCAATGAAACAAGGGCACCAACACAACACATATGGTTTAAAAGAAAAACAATGGGAATATGATAAATACCAATGAGGAAATGTGCAACACATGGAAAGAATACTTTGTTGAATTACTAAATTGTGAAGCTCCAAGTAACACTTTCCCACAGGAAGAGGTTCTAGCGTGTGAACCACAAATTGAAGAACCTGCATTTGAAGAAATCCTGTATGTAATCACACGACTTAAAAACAATAAGGCAACTGGGGCTGATGGAATTGCTGCTGAATTTATGAAGGCGAGTGGCCATGCATTACATCTAAAGCTTTACGAACTAATAATAAAAATATGGAGGACTGAAGCATTACCCCATGACTGGAAAGAGTCATTATTGATACCTATCTTTAAGAAAGGAGACACGTTCCAGTGTGAAAATTATAGAGGAATATCATTACTGTCCATAAGCTATAAGATACTATCCGCAGTATTACTAAATAGACTAAAACCATATTCAGAATACATATTAGGTGACTACCAGGCGGGTTTTAGACAAAACAGATCAACAATAAATCAGATATTTATCTTACGATAAATAGCCGAGAAAAATTGGGAATATAAAAGAGATCTCCATAACATGTTTGTGGATTTTAAAAAGGCTTATGATAGTGTCCATAGGAATGCTATGCGGGAATTTGGAATACCAAGGAAGTTAATCAACATGACCAGACTATGTATGGACGATACTTATAATATAGTAACATATAAAGGCAGAAAATCAGACCCTTTCCAAATAACATCTGGCTTGAAACAGGGTGATGCACTATCGCCGCTACTCTTCAATCTGGCTCTAGAGAAAGTTGTAAGGAGGGTAAAGGAGGAATGTGATATTGGAGGAACATCCAAGCTGCTTGGTTATGCAGATGATATAGATATTATAGGGGGAAATGAACAAAAGACATTGGAAATATTGACTCACTTAAAGTAAAAAGCCCAACAGATGGGGCTGGTTATCAACCAAGATAAGACAGAATATATGGTAATTTCAAGAGAAAGAATGGCTAAAAGCTCTGGCCACATACAAATAGATAATATGACCATTAAAAGAACGGAAACATACAAATACCTGGGTACAATCTTCAACTGCTCCAACATCATAAGGGAAGAAATACAAACTAGAATCAATTCTGGAAATAAGATATACTATGCACCACAACATCTACTAAAATCAAAGGCGCTATCTCGTAACACCAAAATGACAATATACAAAACACTGATCAGATCAGTTGTGCTGTATACGCTCTGAAACCTGGAGTACAACGAAAGGAGAAGAAGCCTTGCGACAAACCTTTGAGAACAAAATTTTAAGACGCATCTTTGGACCCATTAGGGATACACAAAGTGGAGAGTAGAAAAGAAGAAGTAACAAAGACATTTATGATCTGTTTAAGTCCCCGCTAATCACTGGTATCATGAAGGACTACAATGGCTGGGGCATATAGAAAGAATGGAAGATAATAGGAAAACAAAACTCGCTTACACTCAGGAAATAAATGACTGTAGACCCCGAGGTAGACCAAGAAGACGGTGGAGAGATAATATATATATTATATACCTACATATTATATACCGACAAGCACTTGGAATCAACGACTGGCAAGAGAAGGTCAACCAGAGAGACGAATGGAGACGGATTGTATCTGCAGCAAAGAACCTCAATAGCTCGGAACGCTGAAGAAGAAGAAGAAGAAGAAGAAGAAGAAGAAGAAGAAGAAGAAGAAGAAGAAGAAGAAGAAGAAGAAGAAGAAGAAGAAGAAGAAGAAGAAGAAGAAGAAGAAGAAGAAGAAGAAGAAGAAGAAGAAGAAGAAGAAGAAGAAGAAGAAGAAGAAGAAGAAGAAGAAAAGGGGGAGGTGGAGGTGGAAGAAGGAGAAGAAGAAGAAGAAGAAGAAGAAGAAGAAGAAGAAGAAGAAGAAGAAGAAGAAGAAGAAGAAGAAGAAGAAGAAGAAGAAGAAGACGAAGAAGAAGAAGAAGAAGAAGAAGAAGAAGAAGAAGAAGAAGAAGAAGAAGAAGAAGAAGAAGAAGAAGAAGAAGAAGAAGAAGAAGAAGAAGAAGAAGAAGAAGAAGAAGAAGAAGAAGAAGATGATGAAGAAGAAGAAGAAGAAGAAGAAGAAGAAGAAGAAGAAGAAGAAGAAGAAGAAGAAGAAGAAGAAGAAGAAGAAGAAGAAGAAGAAGAAGAAGAAGAAGAAGAAGAAGAAGAAGAAGAATGTTTCAACTTCCCGACGTGCTCCTAAATAGTATCATTGATTTTACTGACTGTTTGACGTTGCCATCACTTCTGTCTTTTTGTTATTCAAGATTTGACCCTAACATGCACTTTCAATGTATAATTGTATGCCGTGAAGAAAACTCATTTCAACTAGTCACTGACAACGATACGTTGCAGCTGGGAAGCCGGTTTCTGTCCAGTATGCCTTGATACATGATTATAGAAGAACAACATCTGGGTTAATGGTGCTGTCGTCTGTCAGTCCTCTGTTATTGGTGTCGTCTGTCAGTCCTCTGTTACTGGTGTCGTCTGTCAGTCCTCTGTTACTGGTGTCGTCTGTCAGTCCTCTGTTACTGGTGTCGTCTGTCAGTCCTATGTTATTGGTGTCGTCTGTCAGTCCTCTGTTACTGGTGTCGTCTGTCAGTCCTATGTTATTGGTGTCGTCTGTCAGTCCTATGTTATTGGTGTTGTCTGTCAGTCCTCTGTTATTGGTGTTGTCTGTCAGTCCTCTGTTATTGGTGTTGTCTGTCAGTCCTATGTTATTGGTGTTGTCTGTGAGTCCTCTGTTATTAATGTTGTCTGTCAGTCCTATGTTATTGGTGTTGTCTGTCAGTCCTATGTTATTGGTGTCGTCTGTCAGTCCTCTGTTACTGGTGTCGTCTGTCAGTCCTCTGTTACTGGTGTCGTCTGTCAGTCCTATGTTACTGGTGTCGTCTGTCAGTCCTATATTATTGGTGTCGTCTGTCAGTCCTATGTTATTGGTGTCGTCTGTCAGTCCTCTGTTACTGGTGTCGTCTGTCAGTCCTCTGTTACTGGTGTCGTCTGTCAGTCCTCCGTTATTGGTGTCGTCTGTCAGTCCTCTGTTACTGGTGTCGTCTGTCAGTCCTCTGTTACTGGTGGTGTCTGTCAGTCCTCTGTTATTGGTGTTGTCTGTCAGTCTTCTGTTATTGGTGTTGTCTGTCAGTCCTATGTTATTGGTGTTGTCTGTCAGTCCTCTATTATTAATGTTGGCTGTCAGTCCTATGTTATTGGTGTTGTCTGTCAGTCCTATGTTATTGGTGTCGTCTGGCAGTCCTCTGTTACTGGTGTCGTCTGTCATTCCTCTGTTACTGGTGTCGTCTGTCAGTCCTCTGTTACTGGTGTCGTCTGTCAGTCCTATATTATTGGTGTCGTCTGTCAGTCCTATGTTATTGGTGTCGTCTGTCAGTCCTCTGTTACTGGTGTCGTCTGTCAGTCCTCTGTTACTGGTGTCGTCTGTCAGTCCTATGTTATTGGTGTCGTCTGTCAGTCCTCTGTTACTGGTGTCGTCTGTCAGTCCTATGTTATTGGTGTCGTCTGTCAGTCCTATGTTATTGGTGTTGTCTGTCAGTCCTCTGTTATTGGTGTTTTCTGTCAGTCCTCTGTTATTGGTGTTGTCTGTCAGTCCTATGTTATTGGTGTTGTCTGTCAGTCCTCTGTTATTAATGTTGTCTGTCAGTCCTATGTTATTGGTGTTGTCTGTCAGTCCTATGTTATTGGTGTCGTCTGGCAGTCCTCTGTTACTGGTGTCGTCTGTCAGTCCTATGTTATTGTTGTCGTCTGTCAGTCCTATGTTATTGGTGTTGTCTGTCAGTCCTCTGTTATTGGTGTTGTCTGTCAGTCCTCTGTTATTGGTGTTGTCTGTTAGTCTTATGTTATTGGTGTCGTCTGTCAGTCCTCTGTTACTGGTGTTGTCTGTCAGTCCTCTGTTATTGATGTTGTCTGTCAGTCCTCTGTTATTGGTGTTGTCTGTCAGTCCTCTGTTATTGGTGTTGTCGTCTGTCAGTCCTCTGTTATTGGTGTTGTCTGTCAGTCCTCTGTTATTGGTGTTGTCGTCTGTCAGTCCTCTGTTATTTTTGTTGTCTGTCAGTCCTCTGTTATTGATGTTGTCGTCTGTCAGTCCTCTGTTATTGATGTATTCGCCTGTCAGTCCTCTGTTATTGGTGTTGTCTGTCAGTCCTCTGTTACTGGTGTTGTCTGTCAGTCCTCTGTTATTGGTGTTGTCTTTCAATCCTCTGTTATTGGTGTTGTCTTTCAATCCTCTGTTATTGGTGTTGTCTTTCAATCCTCTGTTATCGGCGTTGTTGTCGTCTGTCAGTCCTCTGTTATTGGTGTTGTCGTCTGTCAGTCCTCTGTTATTGTCGTCTGTCAGTCCTCTGTTATTGTCGTCTGTCAGTCCTCTGTTATTGTCGTCTGTCAGTCCTCTGTTATTGTCGTGTGTCAGTCCTCTGTTTTTGTCGTCTGTCAGTCCTCTGTTATTGTCGCCTGTCAGTCCTCTGTTATTGTCGTCTGTCATTCCTCTATTATTGGTGTTGTCGTCTGTCAATCCTCTGTTATTGGTGTTGTCGTCTGTCAGTCCTCTGTTATTGCCGTCTGTCAGTCCTCTGTTATTGGTGTTGTTGTCTGTCAGTCCTCTGTTATTGTCGTCTGTCAGTCCTCTGTTATTGGTGTTGTCGTCTGTCAGTCCTCTGTTATTGGTATTGTCGTCTGTCAGTCCTCTGTTCTTGGTGTTGTCTGTCAGTCCTCGTTACTGATGTTGTCGTCTGTCAGTCCTCTGTTATTAATGTTGTTTGTCAGTCACCTTTTATTGGTGTTGTTGGCTGTCAGTCGTCTGTTATTGGTGTTGTTGTTTGCCAGTCCTCTGAAAGACCGAGATTTAAATCTGAAGTCCGTTCATTGTCACACAGGTCACCTTAGCCGCAGATAGGGCTTGTGTCTATAGGGGTGAGGTTGGTGTAGAGATGTTGTTTCCCGATCCAGTGTCAAAGTACTATAGTGGTGAGGTTAGAGCAGAGATGTTCTTCCCGATTCAGTGACAAAGTACCATCTCAACGGATGTTGTGTTGCAAAGTTCTCCTTCTGTCGTGGGTGTAAAGAATGAATGTCGTAGTAGTTATTTGTTCTTCTTTACCACTTTAGTGTCGTCCCTGGAGTGAGCGGAATAAAGACCCACATTTGTTTTAATTCAATATCTCTATCCTGGAGATATCCAGCAGGCTCCGTCCACAACACTCCCTCAATCTGAAGTCACCTTCTTCTCACTCTTACTCACCCCTGGATCATGCCCCCTCTCATTCTTCCCCAACATAACATACTTGACAACTCTAGCTTCAACAAATAAAAACAAGAAATTTATTAAAGCAAAGAGTATATGTAGGAGAAGTGTGTGTGTGTGTGTGTGTGTGTGTGTGTGTGTGTGTGTGTGTGTGTGTGTGTGTATATATAATGTGTAGAATGTGTGACGTGTACTCTAAAGTGTCTATAGACACAGATCAGTGTTCAGGAGTATAGTCATTTTCATCACTGTGCTGAGAACACACTAGCACCATGTATTCCAGACAAGCAACCTCACCAAGGTGATGCTCCTCCGGTCACGTGAAGACTTCCTCCGTTGTCTCTTGAACCACTAGGATGTTTGGACATCCATGACAAACACTGTCTAATGAGAGTCTTCAATCTAATTCCCACTATGAATTTCCTCTGTTATTTAACTGATTGTTAATCAGAAAAATTCTAACCCTATTGTCACTGTTACTGGGGAATTCTTAATGTATCTGAACAATATGAATGTTCTAGGTATCAGTATAAATGTTGTATGAATGTTCCTGGTATCAGTAGTAGATATATACAATGTTCTGACTGTTCAGTGATACACCTATTACTTGCTAAACATAAATCTCATCCGCATCTCCTGCTCAGCAGAAGCCAGGTTCCCGCAAACCAACTTGGGTATAAGCCCAATGTAGCGGTCTCTCAGCAACTTCTGTCTTCAAATTCTGAGCCATCATCTTCTAAATTGTGTTAGCTTCCCTGTTGAATATTAGAGCACACCTACGTGGACCTGTAAATGGAACCTGTAGAATAGAGAATACTATGTTGAGGGCAACTCAATCCTGGCCGGAATTAGGTGAGTGTAGGCCAATAGCAGCACTCAGATCTATAACAGATATCCGATCTCTGTTATACGGCCAAATAACTCATCATATGATCTGAGACATAGCAACACCAGGAAAGAATAAAGGAAAGGGTAGAAACCCAGCAGATGCCCTACTGGAAGATCCTACCATTTCACATTCCTCTCCCCCCTCTCAACCATCTTTAATCTCTCTAATTATTATTCCACTACATTGTCCTCAACTCCCTGAGTAGAATGATATATCACTCAAGCTAGTTGAAGCCACACAATAGGATACTAGTGCCGACGCTCCTATGATACTTTCTAGCACCGCACTTATAGAACATTCTATCACTAATCATAATACATTATATCACCACCCTATAATACATTATATCACCGCACCTATAATACATTATACCACCGCACAGTACTGTACTCTATTCCTAATCATACTCTAAGTTAGATATGATTAATAGCCTACCATATGCCTATTCCGGTTGCTAATCGAAACTAGGCAATCACAGACTGGATCTATGTCCGCCGATAAATATCAACAATTTGACACCCTAGTTTCTTTCATTGAGCACAACTCGGAAAACTGCACCGATCTTTCCCACTTCAGAAATCTTGATCGACTAACTCCACTTGTTTACAGCAACGCTTTTTATATGGGCTGGAGTGACGTCACCAAAAAGACGCTGATCCGTCCAGAATCTGGTTTCCTCCTCCTGTTCTAGACTAACTGGAGTCAATCCGCCGTCAAATTTGCTTTCATTTGGGGAAATTCTTTGTCCCGTACATCAATAGTTCAGTCTGTCTGTGAACCACAGAATTCCCCACATCACAGAATCCATCCCACGTCTGTCCAGACTTTCCGTCTAGCACTTCAAAGGCTACTACCGCCTTGGCAGACGTTTGGCGTTTTTATTCGTTTCTCGAACAACCCACATCATAAAGATTCGCCGACCAGGGGTAGACATTTTGACGCGACGTATCTTGTTTCTCAGTTAGAAATGCCGATCGTGTGTAGACAGTTTTAACGACGTATTTTTCTCAGTCTGTACAACATCAAAGGGTCGGTTGTTTTTGCAGACTAATGTCGGGTCTTGTTTGTCACCGATCGCAACTAACAAGTTTATTTTCCGTGACACCTTCCCATCTCCAAGCTCAGAAACTATTGGATTGCAAATCGGAATTTGACCTTAACATCTGAGGAAAAGCATGTTATGACGTAACTAGAGCATGACTGAACACAGCACACACAGAATGGCAAAGCTTGAGCCTAGGTTGGCCTTTCCTCCACCAGCTTTAGGTGTGCAGCAGACTCCAGGCCAATGCCCAGAAACACTATCAGGGTGGAGACGACAATTACATGTTTGTGGCTGTTGGTACAAGATACTAGCACACCAATGTGATTCGCTGTCAAAGTGACGTCAGCAGCTGCTGACACATTTACTACACATTATAAATGTGTTATCGTTAAAATTCGTGACAATTGCCGTTTTAAAATCTCTAGAAGATTGACGATTCTCTCTAACGTTTCCTGTGGGATGCCAGTAACGTTGGCAGGCATTTGAAACTTTCTCTGTGAAAAATCACTATCCTGAATAGCTACGAAGGGGCTTCAAATGATAACCATAAAAGTGTTATAAAAATTACAATAACCATGTCATTTTCTGGTAACCTGTCAATATTCTTGTTAAGGAAGTCAATAGTTTTAAGCACGTCACATCATAGTGCAGACGAACACGGTGACGCAATGAGATCAGTTTAACGATGGTCGTCCCACTTTTGACATGTATCAAAGAGGAGCCGCGTTCTGTTATCCGTTTTTTTTTATCAGTGAAGGGTTGAAACCCATAGCAATTCATAGGCGAATGAAGGTCCAGTGTGGTTATGCAGTCCAGCAAGTGTATGAGTGAAGTAGCAAATATTAAAATATTGTAACTGATGTGAAGAGGTACAGCAGATGATGTATGAGTGGTCACACGCAACTGACAGAATTTTTGTCTACAGGAATAAAAGCACTTTATCGGCGTTGGAGGACTTACATTGAACGCCGTGGTTACTACATCGAAAAATGATATATTTCTTCTTTACTATTTCAGAACATATTCACCTCCCCCCCCCCCCCACACACACACACACACGTACGTACGCACGCACGCATGCACGCACGGACACACACACACACACTCACAGTCACATACACACACTCACACACACACTCACACACATACACACACATACACACACACACACACACACACATTAAAGGTTTTATCTTAAAGACTCCTCGTACTTCCAAACGTTGACTTCAGTGTACTCTGCACCAGTATTTTCAAAAGTTCGCTGTTGGATATCGATAATCGGCACCTCTATTTCCGCCCATTTGTCGTGGGAGGTCAGTATTCTAGTCAGGTATTTCCAAACGACCGTCTTCGGAGTTCAGTATTCTAGTCTAATGGTTTTATATATGCGTTTGTGATAACGTACCTGGGTCCGGCATTTACAAACATTCGCTGTGGGATTGCAGGATATAGCACATTTATTTCTCAACGTTCGCTGTGGTGGTCATTCTTCTTCTTCTTCTTCTTCTTCTTCTTCTTCTTCTTCTTCTTCTTCTTCTTCTTCTTCTGCGTTCATCCGGATAGATTTTTTTCGGACGTGATTGCGTTGTGTCTGCTTACGGCAGAGTTACATTCTTGCACCGTTGGGCCGACACATTCGACTTCTGCGGGCATTTGTTGACCTGGTTAACCTTCCATGGGGTTTCTTAGGACGTTTGACTCTCACTGTTGTGGTGTTATCCCCCATCCCAGCTGGCCCATTTAGAACAGCCAAAGACATTCTGGTCAGCCCTCAAGGGAAGGCAGGGGCAGACCACGGGCATTCCCCGCCATCCAAGGAGGCTTCCAAATTGCAGAGCCGACAAATAGCGCTCTGGTACTGGCTCACCCAAGGAATCGTCACCTCCTGCACATGGCTGCTTATCCTCACTTCCGTATATTGGGCCTTCCGTTCACCAATAGCTGTTCTTCCGGAAACCAGAAGAATGCAGTCTGCAGATGGGTTATTATTCTAGCCCCGTAATTCAAAACTTTCATATAGTGGGTGACCAGTATTCTATTCCCGTATTGACAAACGTTCGCTGTGGTGGTCGTTATTCTAGTGTCGTATTTCAAAACCTTCCTATTTTGGGTGATCAGTACCCTATTCTGGTATTGACAAATTTTTACTGGCTATTTCCAATAATTACCTTTAGATGTCAATACCTGAGACTGGTATTTCCGAAAGTTTGCAGTGGAATGTCAATATCCGGCAGCTGTATTTCGAAACGTACGCTGGGTAGGCCTTGTTGTTTTCATTGGTAGTGATGTATTTTTCAATATATTTATGGAGAAACGTTGTACTAACTGTGTATGTTACAATATAAGAAGGCTCAAAGAGAAAAACAACACTGAGACAAACTGGCGTTTGAGGGTGTGGCTGATGGGTGTGGTCACTGAACCATATTGAAAAGTTACATGCACTGACCTTTTATATATCGACCACCTCTAACTGAAGAAAGCGGGCTTTGAGACGCGGTGTTTACAACAACGGGATTCTAAAGTCCCTTCTTAACCTTTAATAGTCCCTTGAATATCTAGCACTCCTAGGCAAGGGCTAAAAACTAGGACGACCAGCGCGGACATTACAAATCTATCGAACAGAGCAGACGGAATAGGACGCTGCCAAGGCTAACATTTTAACAAGTACTAACTTATTAACATTTACACATGCTTGGTTCTCTCTCTCTCTCTCTCTCTCTCTCTCTCTCTCTCTCTCTCTCTCTCTCTCTCTCTCTCTCTCTCTCTCTCTCTCTCCGTCCCTCGCCTCTCTCCCTCACTCTCTCTATCTTCCTCTCTCCTATTCTCTCTCATCCTCTTTCCTCCCCCGCCTCTCTCTCCCCCCTCTCTCTCTCCGTCCCTCCCCTCTCTCCCTCACTCTTTCTATCTTCCTCTCTCCTATTCTCTCTCATCCTCTTTCCTCTCCCGCCTCTCTCTCTCTTCCTCTCTCTCTCTCTCCGTCCCTCCCCTCTCTCCCTCACTCTCTCTATCTTCCTCTCTCCTATTCTCTCTCATCCTCTTTCCTCCCCCGCCTCTCTCTCTCTCTCTCTCTCTATATATATATATATATATATATATATATATATATATATATATATATATATATATATATATATATATATATATATATTATGTATATATATGTGAGTGTGAGTGGCACCTTGCAGTCTTGACAGACCAAAGTGTGTGAGTTAGAATGTGGCCAATATTCCATCACAATGCCTGGGCAGAGCTTCAGAGAATCATGTGGCGCCCAAACGACATGTCCCCTCTCTCGGCCTAGTCTTGTGTATTCCAGAGGAATGGGTAACCAATACGTCTGGCACAAGGTAGGCTGCAGACGCTGGCGGCTCAGCGTCAATCCTCCGAGACCTTACCACCACGAGCCGGTGGCGAGTTATGGCCAGACCCTGACACCCAAGGGACCCGGCTTAGAGGCGTTCAGCCAAGTCCCACAGGTGAGGGCCTCGTACGAGCCCGGACCATGAGGGCGCGCACATCTGTCGATTACAAGTGTCCGGACCTGTGTAAAGCGTGCACTATCGTCAGACTCTCCACCTGACTTTAAGCGGACCCCGCGACCAGCGGGAATAGGCCCACCAGAGCTACCGCAGGAGACATTACTTGTCTATCGCGAGCAATGTCTCCCATCCTTCCACGATATATATATATATATATCGCACACTCATCCTCATTTGGATGTTGCCAGTGCTTGGGAGTTTCTGCACCATGTTCAGGTGAACATATTATAGATGATATCTTGGGTAATTTTGTAATTATCCCAGTATACAACCAATCTGATCTTTTTGCAAACTAGATGAAACCATGACCGGCAACAGATTGTATGTTGTGTACTGGCTACGTCTAAATGTTGGACAACTACTGGACTCTTTCATGTTTGGCATACAGCAATGATCTCAATGGCTGCATGACCCATCGTACCCTTCGTCAGGTACACAACTGTTTGATGATTGGTTACTTATCAAACCTCCCATGGCAGGCATAAACCTTAACTTCATTGGCTACCATTTTCTTGACTGCTTACTGCACACATCTTTCATGGTAGGCGGCATACTACTGTTCCTTGACTGGTTACTTATCACACTTTCTTCCATCAGACGTAAACCAAACCTTGATTGGTTACCAGTCAGATTTTCTTCTTTTTCAGGCACAAATCATGACTGCGTCATTGTCACGTTCTCATCAATGGCAGGTGAAGCCCATGCCTTGATTTATTACTGCACAGATCTTCCACGACAAGTATACAAATAAACTTTTGGATTAGTTACTCATCATGTATTATTCCATGCCAGGCAAACAATCAAGCTGCGAATTGTTGTAGGACACTTCTTCCATCCCTAGTATACAACCAGTCTGTGAATTGTTGTGGGACACTTCTTCGATCCCAATCACACAATCAAGCTGCGAATTGTTGTAGGACACTTTTTCCACTTCACGCACAAAATCAAGCTGTGAATTGTTGTAGGACACTGTTTCCACTTCACGCAAAAATCAAGCTGTGAATTGTTGTGGGACACTTCTTCCATCCCAGACACACAATCAAGCTGTGAATTGTTGTAGGACACTCCTTTTATCCCAGACGCACAACCAAGCTGTGAAGTGTTGTAGGAATCTTCTTCCATTCATTGCGAACAAGGAAGTTGTGAATACTTGAAGGACATTTCTTCCATGCCAGCCGCACAATCAAGCTGTGAATTGTTGTAGGACACTCCTTCCATCCCAGACGCACAACCAAGCTGTGAAGTGTTGTAGGAATCTTCTTCCATTCATTGCGCACAAGGAAGTTGTGAATACTTGAAGGACATTTCTTCCATGCCAGCCGCACAATCAAGCTGTGAATTGTTGTAGGACACTTCTTCCACCCCGGATATACGATTATACCTTTATTTGTTACCTGTCGTGCCTTGTTCCAATTTCCTTGGATGCAACCATACCTTGATCGGCTATACACATGCAGGCAGGTACCGAAACACACATAGACACAACAAGACAAGCATACACATGTAAATACAAATAAACATACAGAGAAAGACAATTGTACACACGGACAGAAAAACACAGAAAATCGCAAAGACATACACTTAGGGATACAACGGAGACATAGAAATGCAGATGTGCACGCCGACACAGACACAAGCAGCGACATAGACAAGTATGCACAGTAGCATCTATAAACACAGATACATGCAGGAAAGATAGAGAGAGGGAGAGAGAAAATAGAGACAGGAAGAGTGGGAGAGATACAGCGAGAGATAGAGAGAAATAGAGACAGAAAATAGAGAGGGGAAACAAACGATAGCGAGAGAGAGAGAGAGAGAGAGAGAGAGAGAGAGAGAGAGAGAGAGAGAGAGAGAGAGAGAGAGAGAGAGAATGATCTACGATCACTTCTTGCTGTGTTAAACACTGTACCAGCTGCAATAAGGCGTGAGCATCGGCCGGCTCTTTCACTCAACACGACTACTACGTAGAGTTGCATCATTCCTCTGCAGCCACTATTTCTCCCAGTGTGTGCCATCAAGCGAAGCAGCGTGCAAGTTTATCAGGTGTTCACCGCGTCATCTTGTGGAGTCGAGCCGAGAAAATGGCTAATGCTGTTTATTGTCGCCTGGCTATGTTTATGTTCAAAGTCACGTGTGTATGTGATACAAGGAAACACGTACCAAGACGAGGGTCATCATTGAACTCCCTCGGTGCCAGGCGATCTATAATGCGCGATCGACTCTTTACCACGTATCCCAGCCACCATGCTATGACTTCCCTGATAAATCTCCACGAACGCGTCATATGTGGTGTCGTATATGTCAATCACCACGCCATGTGTTTTGTCATATATCTCAACCACCACGTCATGTGTGTTGTTATATATCTCAACCACCACGTCATGTGTGTTGTTATATATCTCAACCACCACGCCATGTGTTTTGTCATATATGTCAACCACCACGTCATGCGTGTTGTTATATATCTCAACCACCACGTATGTGTGTTGTTATATATCTCAACCATCACATCAAGTTGTTTGTTATATATCTCAACCATCACGTCATGTGTATTGTTATATATCTCAACCATCACGTCATGTGTATTGTTATATATCTCAACCATCACGTCATGTTGTTTGTTATATATCTCAACCATCACGTCATGTGTATTGTTATATATCTCAACCATCACGTCATGTGTATTGTTATATATCTCAACCATCACGTCATGTGTATTGTTATATATATCAACCATCACGTCATGTGTATTGATATATATCTCAACCATCACGTCATGTGTATTGATATATATCTCAACCATCACGTCATGTTGTTTGTTATATATCTCAACCATCACGTCATGTGTATTGTTATATATCTCAACCATCACGTCATGTTGTTTGTTATATATCTCAACCATCACGTCATGTGTATTGTTATATATCTCAACCATCACGTCATGTGTATTGTTATATATCTCAACGATCACGTCATGTTGTTTGTTATATATCTCAACCATCACGTCATGTGTATTGTTATATATCTCAACCATCACGTCATGTGTATTGTTATATATCTCAACCATCACGTCATGTTGTTTGTTATATATCTCAACCATCACGTCATGTGTATTGTTATATATCTCAACCATCACGTCATGTGTATTGTTATATATCTCAACCATCACGTCATGTGTATTGTTATATATATCAACCATCACGTCATGTGTATTGATATATATCTCAACCATCACGTCATGTGTATTGATATATATCTCAACCACCACGTATGTGTGTTGTTATATATATCAACCATCACGTCATGTTGTTTGTTATATATCTCAACCATCACGTCATGTGTATTGTTATATATCTCAACCATCACGTCATGTGTATTGTTATATATCTCAACCATCACGTCATGTGTATTGATATATATCTCAACCATCACGTCATGTTGTTTGTTATATATCTCAACCATCACGTCATGTGTATTGTTATATATCTCAACACACGTCATGTGTATTGTTATATATCTCAAACACCACGTCATGTGTATTGTTATATATCTCAACCATCACGTCATGTGTATTGTTATATATCTCAACCATCACGTCATGTGTATTGTTATATATCTCAACCATCACGTCATGTGTATTGTTATATATCTCAACCATCACGTCATGTGTATTGTTATATATCTCAACCATCACGTCATGTGTATTGTTATATATCTCAACCATCATGTCATGTGTATTGTTATATATCTCAACCATCACGTCATGTGTATTGTTATATATCTCAACCATCACGTCATGTGTATTGTTATATATCTCAACCATCACGTCATGTGTATTGTTATATATCTCAAACACCACGTCATGTGTATTTTATATATATCACCACCATGTCATGTTGTTTGTTATATATCTCAACCATCACGTCATGTTGTTTGTTATATATCTCAACCATCACGTCATGTGTATTGTTATATATATCAACCACCACGTCATGTGTATTGTTATATATATCAACCATCACGTCATGTTGTTTGTTATATATCTCAACCATCACGTCATGTGTATTGTTATATATGTCAACCATCATGTCATGTGTATTGTTATATATATCAACCATCACGTCATGTTGTTTGTTATATATCTCAACCATCACGTCATGTGTATTGTTATATATGTCAACCATCATGTCATGTGTATTGTTATATATCTCAACCATCACGTCATGTTGTTTGTTATATATCTCAACCACCACGTCATGTGTATTGTTATATATCTCAAACACCACGTCATGTGTATTTTATATATATCACCACCATGTCATGTTGTTTGTTATATATCTCAACCATCACGTCATGTTGTTTGTTATATATCTCAACCACCACGTCATGTGTATTGTTATATATCTCAACCATCACGTCATGTTGTTTGTTATATATCTCAACCATCACGTCATGTTGTTTGTTATATATCTCAACCATCACGTCATGTTGTTTGTTATATATCTCAACCATCACGTCATGTGTATTGTTATATATCTCAACCACCACGTCATGTGTGATGTCATAGATCTCAACCATCACGTCATGTGTATTGTTATATATCTCAACCACCACGTCATGTGTGATGTCATAGATCTCAACCACCACGTCATGAATGTCAAATTAATCTCAACCACCATGTCATATGTGTTGTCATGTGTGTAATCACCATTACTTCTGTTTTTCTGTTTTTTCAGATTAAGACATTCATTTTGACTTTCTGTTTGAATTATATATCTTATATTATTTGTAACTGCCTTTCATTTTCAGCAACCAAAACAATATCAACAATATAGCACATACTGTTTACACCATGCCCACCAATTGACATGCATGACGTGTCTTCTATGGATCTCATTATTTCGCGGTACACATTGAACAGATCGGGTGATAGTACACAATCCTCACATATTTTGATCTGTTGGACGGTTCTTGTGGCTACCTTTCCTTTGCCAATAAAGCTTTCTTTCTTTCTTTCTTTCTTTCTTTCTTTCTTTCTTTCTTTCTTTCTTTCTTTCTTATGTTAAGATGGTTACCACCAATGATTAAATGTCCCAATATTATAATTATTTCTTCATGTTACACCCCGTCAAGAACATACCTATACACCGGCGAACCTAATCATTTTGGCTATTACTCTGAAACTGTGTCGTCTGTATGACTATGTGTATAATCGGGGACAAGTGTTATATTTCGTCACACTTGTCGAGGTGTCAGATGCATTGTGAACGGCACCCCTAGCCTTTTGTCGGAGACTGACAAGTTATCAGAAATGGAAACGCTGTGGAAAGTATTACATGTAATTTAATAACTCCTCCTGGCTTGTTATCTGCCCCCAGTGGTGCAGCTTAAATTGATAATCTGGAACATGGCAAACTGGCAACTGTAACCAGTAAACGCGGACCCTTTTATTTCATCCACTTTCACGTTTCAAATTACCTTCACCTCTTCTCTCATTGTCACGTGACAGAAACTCTTTCTCGGGCAAGCAAAGTCTGGCTATGTCTTGTCATCAAAGACAAAGTAAATGGTGCGAAGACTAGTCCTCGGGTGTCGGGTAGCCAGAATCAGAATCAGGGACACTCCCGCAGGCATGGAGTCTTTAGAAACAACTAACTTCCGCTTCCTTCCCAACACCGAACAAACACTGCTGTCTCTGCAGTAGCTTACTAGTTGTTATGTTCATATATTTATTTCTATATTACACTGTCTGCAGTAGCCGGTCTCTCTGGCCGAGGGGTTACAACACTTTCTCTCCGTAATCCCGTTTATCACGCAGAGTCTCGTAGCGGGCGAGAGCTGGGAGCGGTTCGACCCCCCGCTGGTGACTTGCGAGATAACTGAGCCGGCCGCTCAGAAACTACTGAGCGTAATCTTGCCAAGAAATCAACAGACAGCTGAAAGATGCTGCTGTTGACAGCGATGTCCTTTAAAGGATATGCGAATTTTAAAAAAAAATTTACACTCACCGGGCTCCCTGGTCTAGAGGTTACACGACTTTCTCCGTAATCTCGTATACTCTCGTAAGTGACGTGACGTTACGCGAGAATCGGTAGCAGTTCTCTCCGCGTCTGTAACTTGCGAGGTATGGGAGCCGGTCGCTCAGAAAGCAATGGCAAACTACTCTTCCTGCATCCATTTCTCTAATCAATTTACGATGTTCATTTGTCCCCTGTAGTACTTGGTCATTGGTTTTTCTGTCTGTCCATGGTATTCTTTGCATTTTCCTCAGAAACCACATTTCTGCAGCCATCAGATGTTTTTCAGCTTGACTGCTCATTGCCCAAGTTTCACATCCATACAAAAGAACAGGCTCTATGTAGCACCTCAACACTCTTTTTCTCGTTTCAATTGACATTATTTTATTGGTCAATATGTTTTTCATATTACTAAAGGCTACTTTCGCCATGGCGATTCTTGTTCTAATCTCTTCAAGGCATCTTCCATCAGATGTTATGACTGTTCCGAGATAATTGTACCGATTCACTTGTTGAAGAATATTCCCATTTACTTGTATATTACATAGTGGTATTTCGTTCTCCCTAGTGACGACCATAATCTGTGTCTTTTTACAATTTAATTCTAGCCCCAGTTGTTCACTGTGTGCTACAACCGCATCTACTAATTGTTGCAGATCCTGCTCATTGTCTGCAATCAATACTGTATCATCTGCATATCTAATGTTATTGATGTTTCGTCTTCCAATGCTGATTCTATTTATATCTTCTACATTTCTGAAAATATTTTCACTGTATAAAATGGGAAATACAGAGGGTAGTTACGAACAGATAAAGCTAGGAGTACGACAAGGTTTTGTCTTGTCACCCGATCTCTTCTCCCTATATAGCGAAGTAATAATGAGAGAGATCAAAGAGAAGCCAGGAATACTAATCGGAGGATATAATATAAACAATATACGCAATTGACACAGTATTGGTGGCTGATAATGCAATAGGCCTACAACAATTATTGGACATTGTAGTATCAGAGAGTGCACAAAAAAGACTCTCCTTGAATATCCAAACAAACAAAAAAAGAAACCCAGTAACAATGGTGATATCAAAGAAAATGGGGACACCAAAACGTGACATAGAAATAGAAGGGGAAATTCTCAACCGAGTGGATAATTTTAAATACCTAGGAGCACTTATGACATCAGATGGAAGATGTACAACAGAGATTAAGAGCAGAACAGGGCAGGCAAAAGCCGCATTTCAGAAAATGGAGAGTATCTTATGCAATAAGTCGCTATCAATGAATGTAAGAAAGAGAGTGCTAAAATGCTAAATAGAACCAGTTTTGCTGTATGGCAGCGAATCTTGGAATGTAAATGAACAAATTAGGAAGAATTTGGAAGCAACAGAGATGTGGTTTTTAAGACGAATGTTGCGAATTCCTTGAACTGCCAGAGTAACTAACAACGATTGCCTGAAAGAGGCTAATGAAACTAGAACACTATATACAACAATAAGAAAGATACAAACAGCTTTCTTTGGTCATGTGATGAGAAGAGAGGCATTGGAGAACATCGTGACAACTGGAAAGATCGAGGGGAAGAGAGGCAGAGGCAGACCAAGAGAAATGATGCTGGGCGGATTGAGACGGTGGCATGGAGGAATATCACAACAGAGTTGATCCAGAACACCAAAGACCGAGATCTGTGGAGAGCCATGAACGCCTACACCAACCGGCATGGCACTTGATGATGATGATGATATTACATTGTCTATAGTAGCTTAAAAATTGTTACGTTCATATATTTAGTTTCTCTACATTACACTCTCTGCAGTAGTTTACTAGTTATGTCCATATATTTAGTTCCTCTGTATTACACTGTCTATAGAAGCTTACTGGTTGTGTTCATATATTTAGTTCCTCTATATTACACTGTCTATAGTAGCTTACTGGCTGTGTTCATGTATTTAGTTCCTCTGTAGTACTCTCTCTCTCTCTACAGTAGTTTGCTAGTTGTTATGTTCATATATTTAGGTCTTCCATATTACACTCTCTACATTAGCTTACTAGTTATGTCTATATATTTAGTTCTTCTATATTACACTCTCTGCAGTAGCTTACTAGTTGTTATGTTAATATATTTAATTCTGGAAATGGCTGGTAGAAAAGTAACAGAAGTTGGTCTTGTTATTCTCAAGGAGTGGGGAGGTAAGGTTCCAGTGAGTGAGTTAGACTACTATGATGGTATTTCAGAGTTTCACCGACAGATCCGGCAACATTTGGCTAGATTAAAAAAGATGATATTTGCACGTTTCTGCGGCACATCTAAATGCCCCATGACATTTGGTTAAACTGAACTTCCGGTCTAATATGACGGATAGGCTGTTGAGCTGCTAAGGCCTCTGGAGAGTTATTGCTTCTGGCTACGGTTTGCTGGCGAAAGTTCCTAATTTTGGGCTTTGTACATGGTTCCGTAGACCCGCTAACTAGCTAAATGTGTGGAGCGACACTGTGAACTGTGGATTTCATATGGAATGCTTTTACATTTGTCCGCAGTGGTTTGTATTTTGAACTGCATGTTCAGAAAATTGCGGATGGCCTGTTGCTGAACTAGCTAGTTTTACCTTATGCAGTAATGTGTGTACAACTGTTGGTTTTCTAGTGACTGATGCGTTCATCGACGATGAACTGTAATTTCAGTGGCGGACTGTTGTGTTGCCATTCTGGCAGCGGCCTATGGTTTTTTTCCGGACTGCTGTCTATTTCACTTTACACATAGGACAGTAAGGAACATTTTGCGTGATATTCACTGGCACATGAATGGAGCATTATGGGGTGACCATTTGCCGTAATGTTGGAACTGCGACTAACGACTAACGATTTATTTGGTTACATTACATTGATTGTATTTGCTTTTACCCCGACACATGCGTTAACTGTACGACATTAAGTTAGATTACAAAGACAACATGTATATATTTCACGGAGAGTTCCAGCTATGGGACATTTGGTTTGAGTCGATGTCAACTTTCATTGTTATACACATACTAAAGGTAGTCTGTTGTGGGTAGTTTTTGGCATGTTAGAAATGTGGTCAGGGATTCGGCATGTTCTACGTCCCTGCTATGACAGTGCTTCCCAAACTTTTCACTTCCGCGGACCGACATAATATTTTCCTTTGCCGTTGTTTTTTCTACTTGTCAGATTACAACAATATACATTTTAATATCAATCTTATGACATCTCAGCTGGTTACTATTTGTAACTTTCCCATTGAACCAATGATTCGCTTCTCCTTAAAATAAATACTCCTCGGGCTATACAGCTGCAAGCTCATTTTATTTTAAAATTAAATCACCCTAAAAACGGTGCGGATATCATGTTTTGAGAAAAGGACAATCTTGTTTTTTTTAAAAGTTCTAAACAATCCTCAAAGGGGAAAATATTTAACCTTTTTCTTACTTTTTTCAACTCACGTTGCGGACCGGCAAAGAAGGGTTCGCGGACCGGCACCGGTCCACGGACCACCACTTTTGAAGCACTGTGCTATGATATTCTAATGTAGAATTATTTCCAACACGCGCAACGTTAAAGTGGACTGTTGTCCGAGAATGCTGGATATGTGATACAATACTCAGAGAGCGGGACACATTTAGTTCCTCTCAAATCCCGAAATAACCAAATAAATCATTTTGATTATCGCTCGCTGGACTTTAGGCGGCCTGGTGTGCCTTGCCAGTGAGAAGGACTGATCGTTCGGGTCCACATCGATTGACGGACGTCAGTCGCGACGATAGGGCAAATCTTGGGCTACAGCCTACGGTGGGTGACGTTGTAATATTGTGTTGTGATAATTTGGCCGTGTTCAGCGTGTGCCGCGTGGTCTAGTGGTTACACATACGCTTCACGCGCCAGTGATCTGGGGTTTGTTTCATGATCCGGTCAAGGATATGCACTACTGACGAGCTCAAACGAGAGCGAAACTAGAGTATAGTGCTTCCACATTGCCGTGGATAGGCTTTAAGTTCATACCAGAGTACGATCAGCGTTGCCAGTAGTGGGTTGTGCTCAATATTTAAATCTCAAATCACGAAACAACCAAATAAATCAACATTTAGTACCATCAGGCCCCTGCGAACAAATCTTTCTCGTGATGCTGTCTTCGAAACGATTCGAACTCGATACGTTTCCTGATAGACGTGGACATGAAAACTGACAAATAATAATGAATGACTTCCATAATATCAATAGTCAGGTGATCAATAACAATAACAACAGCAATCTCAAACAGAACAATGCTACTAACAACGATCATATGACCAACACAACACTTCGCAATGAAACATTAGTGTTGCGCTCGGATAGAGAACCCAGTAGTGGAGTCATATTTCACGTCTAACCACAAACACTCACAAACAAGGACCTCGATGACTGAAAGAGACCCCACAACAATCATCAACTAGAAACACGAAGACACTCTAGTCAGAGTGTCTGTGCACCCAGCCCGTGATGCTGCAAGAGAATAAAAGAAATAGCTGTCGTAATAGACACAGAAAGACCACGTTGTCTGGGGAGGCTGGTTATTAGGTCTTTGTATGTTGTGGTTAGCTGTGACAGAGGAGGGTTGCAGCATGAATACAATGAAATGTGCCCCGGCCTACAACTTGCTGGAGAATGCCGGGAAAACAACACTTTAATAACGGGCTCTTAGATGTGAAGGCTCCTAGGTTGCCTCAGACGAGTAGTCCTGGACATGTTTCCCATTGTGTTTTCGCAGCTTGAGACAGGTTACGTTTGTCTGCCAGTTTCCACTCGCCTCGCTAACGAAATCTGTACGTTTAGTGTGAAATTAAAGAACTCATTTGAACAGCCTCAACCCTGGAGTCATTAGGATTCGTGTATACATTGTCCCGTCCCATTGTGTTCTGTTTGTGAATGGTTTCTAGTGATCAGCGCGTGCCAGGGGAAACTAGTGTAGATAGACTATAGCCCCCAACCACTGTCTGTCACTTTTTGTCATTTACTGCCAATATAGTACATTGCGGTGTATGGTAGGGGGGTCTTGAGCCTGAGAAAGGCCCCCTGGCTAGGGCAGTCGCCGTGAACTGTGCAAATTAGAGTTTTGTTTTTGCCCCCGGACAGAAAAAAAAAAAAAAAACTCCTCACCGAGGATTCGAACCCTGGTCTCCCGAAGGAGAATGCGGCATTCTAATTCTAGCCCCAATCACAACTGGTGGTTATTTACACAGAACAGACCCCCACACACACCGACACACATACACACTAGATTGTGTTGAAGGCTGACACAATATTCTTCCACATTAGTCTCAACAGGGTACTATATCAACAATTGCACTCAGTTTTCCCCATCTCCTGGTTGGTATTCACAGTACAATTGTACAGAATCTTACGGACTATTGCATAATTACACCACCATCGTTATAATCGTCGACACATTTAGCTGGTGGGTTAGTTGTTTAAAGAGTTGGTTAGTTGGTTGATCAATGGGAGGTTGAATGGGTTGCTACTTTAGCTAGTTTAGATCAACCTCTTTGACAAGATAAGGTTACAATAGAGACAGCAAACACAGACTAACTTATCCAATGCATTTGAAATGTTCATGTTATTTATTATTCTGAGCCACATTCTAGACGTGGCTATATTGTCATTGCCTTTACCAGACACCCAACAATTGCTGAACATAGCATTATGTCATCTGAAAACAACTTAGCCATGCCTATACAAATGTAGTTCATTGTAATATCAGAAATATGTTGTCAATGCAAATAACTATACGTCTTTGCAAAATGCAAATGCGACTAATTTGAATTGTCAAAAAAACTGTCATTTACTGCCAATATAGTACCTTGCAGGTGTATGGCCGCGTGGCTTAGTGCAGTCGCAGCGAACTGTACAGGTTAGGATTTTCTTTTTGTCCCCCACACCTTACCGAAGATTCGAACCCGGGTCTCCCGAAGGAAAATCTGGCGTTCTAGCCACTTGGCCAGCCGCTGCTAATGTCAGGTGTAAGAGCGTGAATGTGTGAGGATGATATCTGTGGTACATGATGCTGATATACAAGCTGGGCTTCACATGAAAACCTGACAAGTATGACAGCAATGACAATAACCAGGCAATTGTCTAGTAACCTGTCAATATTGTCGTTAAAGATATCAAGAGTGTTCAGCACGTGACATCGTGTTGCAGACTCAAAGAGCCATTTTGGAGAACAGACTTTTCGGGCCCTTGAAGATGTACAGCGGGTGGTGCATGAGTGGTTACACACGCGACAAAGAAACTTTTTTCTACAGGAATCCAAGCTCTTTAAAGGAGCTTGAGGTCTTGAATATACCGCAGGGTGACTACATCGAAAAATTATAATTTGCTCTTTACTTTTTCAGAATACAGGTAAGTCCCGCTATACGTCGCTTAGGTTTACGTCGTTTCGCTATAACGTCGTTGTCACAATGTGACATAACTTCACTTTACGTCGCTACGTTCCGCTATAACCTCGTCACCTGTGTTACTATGCCGCGCCCTTGCGGAGGAACTTGCTAGCTTGCGGAGGAACTACGTAATCCCGCGTAGTGTTGCCGCTGTGGAACGTCTCCTTACTCAGTTGCGTGTGGTCACAATTCTTTCAATTGATTGATGTGGCAATGGATATAATAAATGAGGATGACTCGAACAGAGAACGAAGCCCCAGAGTGTCGAGAGCAGTAAAAAGCGCCATAAACTGTTACAGGGAGCTTTACATAGAGAAAAGGAAACAGGCTGTGCAGCAGACATTGGCAACATTTTTTGTTCAAGCAGAGAAGAGCCATGAAAATAGGCAGGAAGAGGTTACAGATTCATCCTCAGATGAAGAGGCAGAAGTTAATGCCTCCACGTCCCAATAACTCTACCACTCGCCCTCCAATCCACCACTATTTAGCCAATAAATATCAACAACCATCAAAATAAACATTAATGTGGTACACAATGCACTGTATTTCATTTAATTCTATGGGAAATAGTGCTTCGCTATACGTCGTTTTACTTAACGTCGCGTTTTCCAAGAACGTAACACCGACATTAACCGGGGCCTACCTATACATTCACCCCAAAATAGCATTTAAGCTTTTCATTTGTGGTGTATAATGATGATATATGTGGTATATAACGATGATATATGTGGTATATAATGGTCATATATGTGGTGTATAATAGTGATATATGTGGTGTATAATGATGCTATATGTGGTGTATAATGGTGATATATGTGGTGTATAATGGTGATATATGTGGTGCATAATGATGATATATGTGGTGTATAATGATGATATATGTTGTGTATAATAATGATATATGTTGTGTATAATGATGCTATATGTGGTGTATAATGATGATATATGTGGTGTATAATGATGATATATGTGGTGTATAATGATGCTATATGTGGTGTATAATGATGCTATGTGTGGTGAATAATAGTGATATATGTGGTGTATAATGATGCTATATGTGGTGTATAATAGTGATATATGTGGTGTATAATGGTCATATATGTGGTGTATAATGATGATATATGTGGTGTATACTGGTTATATATGTGGTGTATAATGATGATATATGTGGTGTATAATGGTAATATATGTGGTGTATAATGATGATATATGTGGTGTATAATGGTCATGTATGTGGTGTATAATGATGATATATGTGGAGTATAATGATGATATATGTGGTGTATAATGATGATATATGTGGTGTATAATGATGATATATGTTGTGTATAATGGTAATATATGTGGTGTATAATGGTCATATATATGAGGTGTACAATAATGATATATGTGGTGTATAATGATGATATATGTGGTGTATAATGATGACATATGTGGTGTATAATGGTCATATATGTGGTGTACAATAGTGATATATGTGGTGTATAATGATGATATATGTGGTGTATAATGGTCATATATGTGGTGTACAATAGTGATATATGTGGTGTATAATGATGATATATGTGGTGTATAATGATGATATATGTGGTGTATAATGATGATATATGTGGTGTATAATGGTGATATATGTGGTTATAATAGTGATATATGTGGTGTATAATGGTAATATATGTGGTGTATAATGGTAATATATGTGTTGTATACTAGTGATATATGTGGTGTATACTGGTGATATATGTGGTGTATAATGATGATGTATGTGGTGTATACTGGTGATATATGTGGTGTATACTGGTGATATATGTGGTGCATACTGGTGATATATGTGGTGTATAATGATGATATATGTGGTGTATAATGATGATATATGTGGTTTATAATGATGATATATGTGGTGTATAATGATGATATATGTGGTGTACAATAATGATATATGTGGTGTATAATGATAATATATGTGGTGTATAATGGTCATATATGTGGTGTACAATAGTGATATATGTGGTGTATAATGATGATATATGTGATGTATAATGATGATATATGTGGTGTACAATAATGATATATGTGGTGTATAATGATAATATATGTGGTGTATAATGGTCATATATGTGGTGTACAATAGTGATATATGTGGTGTAAAATGATGATATATGTGGTGTACAATAATGATATATGTGGTGTATAATGATGATATATGTGGTGTATAATGGTCATATATGTGGTGTACAATAGTGATATATGTGATGTATAATGATGATATATGTGGTGTATAATGATGATATATGTGGTGTATAATGATGATATATGTGGTTATAATGGTGATATATGTGGTGTATAATAGTGATATATGTGGTGTATAATGGTAATATATGTGGTGTATAATGGTAATATATGTGGTGTATACTAGTGATATATGTGGTGTATACTGGTGATATATGTGGTGTATAATGATGATATATGTGGTGTATACTGGTGATATATGTGGTGTATACTGGTGATATATGTGGTGTATACTGGTGATATATGTGGTGTATAATGATGATATATGTGGTGTATAATGATGATATATGTTGTGTATAATGATGATATATGTGGTGTATAATGGTGATATATGTGGTGTATAATGGTGATATATGTGGTGTATAATGATGATATATGTCGTGTATAATGGTAATATATGTGGTGTATACTGGTGATATATGTGGTGTATAATGGTGATATATGTGGTGTATAGTGGTGATATATGTGGAGTATAATGGTGATATATGTGGTGTATAATGGTGATATATGTGGTGTATAATGATGATATATGTGGTGTATAATGATGATATATGTGGTGTATAATAGTGATATATGTGGTGTATAATGATGATATATGTGGTGAATAATGGTAATATATGTGGTGTATACTGGTGATATATGTGGTGTATAATGGTGATATATGTGGTGTATAATGATGATATATGTGGTGTATAATGGTGATATATGTGGTGTATAATGATGATATATGTGGTGTATAATGATGACATATGTGGTGTATAATGATGATATATGTGGTGTATACTGGTGATATATGTGGTGTATAATGATGATATATGTGGTGAATAATGGTAATATATGTGGTGTATACTGGTGATATATGTGGTGTATAATGGTAATATATGTGGTGTATACTGGTGATATATGTGGTGTATAATGGTGATATATGTGGTGTATAATGATGATATATGTGGTGTATTATGATGATATATGTGGTGTACAATGGTAATATATGTGGTGTATAATGGTCATATATGAGGTGTACAATAATGATATATGTGGTGTATAATGATGATATATGTGGTGTATAATGATGACATATGTGGTGTATAATGGTCATATATGTGGTGTACAATAGTGATATATGTGGTGTATAATGATGATATATGTGGTGTATAATGGTCATATATGTGGTGTACAATAGTGATATATGTGGTGTATAATGATGATATATGTGGTGTATAATGATGATATATGTGGTGTATAATGATGATATATGTGGTGTATAATGGTGATATATGTGGTTATAATAGTGATATATGTGGTGTATAATGGTGCTATATGTGGTGTATAATGGTGATATATGTGGTGCATAATGATGATATATGTGGTGTATAATGATGATATATGTTGTGTATAATAATGATATATGTTGTGTATAATGATGCTATATGTGGTGTATAATGATGATATATGTGGTGTATAATGATGATATATGTGGTGTATAATGATGCTATATGTGGTGTATAATGATGCTATGTGTGGTGAATAATAGTGATATATGTGGTGTATAATGATGCTATATGTGGTGTATAATAGTGATATATGTGGTGTATAATGGTCATATATGTGGTGTATAATGATGATATATGTGGTGTATACTGGTTATATATGTGGTGTATAATGATGATATATGTGGTGTATAATGGTAATATATGTGGTGTATAATGATGATATATGTGGTGTATAATGGTCATGTATGTGGTGTATAATGATGATATATGTGGAGTTTAATGATGATATATGTGGTGTATAATGATGATATATGTGGTGTATAATGATGATATATGTTGTGTATAATGGTAATATATGTGGTGTATAATGGTCATATATGAGGTGTACAATAATGATATATGTGGTGTATAATGATGATATATGTGGTGTATAATGATGACATATGTGGTGTATAATGGTCATATATGTGGTGTACAATAGTGATATATGTGGTGTATAATGATGATATATGTGGTGTATAATGGTCATATATGTGGTGTACAATAGTGATATATGTGGTGTATAATGATGATATATGTGGTGTATAATGATGATATATGTGGTGTATAATGATGATATATGTGGTGTATAATGGTGATATATGTGGTTATAATAGTGATATATGTGGTGTATAATGGTAATATATGTGGTGTATAATGGTAATATATGTGTTGTATACTAGTGATATATGTGGTGTATACTGGTGATATATGTGGTGTATAATGATGATGTATGTGGTGTATACTGGTGATATATGTGGTGTATACTGGTGATATATGTGGTGCATACTGGTGATATATGTGGTGTATAATGATGATATATGTGGTGTATAATGATGATATATGTGGTTTATAATGATGATATATGTGGTGTATAATGATGATATATGTGGTGTACAATAATGATATATGTGGTGTATAATGATAATATATGTGGTGTATAATGGTCATATATGTGGTGTACAATAGTGATATATGTGGTGTATAATGATGATATATGTGATGTATAATGATGATATATGTGGTGTACAATAATGATATATGTGGTGTATAATGATAATATATGTGGTGTATAATGGTCATAAATGTGGTGTACAATAGTGATATATGTGGTGTAAAATGATGATATATGTGGTGTACAATAATGATATATGTGGTGTATAATGATGATATATGTGGTGTATAATGGTCATATATGTGGTGTACAATAGTGATATATGTGATGTATAATGATGATATATGTGGTGTATAATGATGATATATGTGGTGTATAATGATGATATATGTGGTTATAATGGTGATATATGTGGTGTATAATAGTGATATATGTGGTGTATAATGGTAATATATGTGGTGTATAATGGTAATATATGTGGTGTATACTAGTGATATATGTGGTGTATACTGGTGATATATGTGGTGTATAATGATGATATATGTGGTGTATACTGGTGATATATGTGGTGTATACTGGTGATATATGTGGTGCATACTGGTGATATATGTGGTGTATAATGATGATATATGTGGTGTATAATGATGATATATGTTGTGTATAATGATGATATATGTGGTGTATAATGGTGATATATGTGGTGTATAATGGTGATATATGTGGTGTATAATGATGATATATGTCGTGTATAATGGTAATATATGTGGTGTATACTGGTGATATATGTGGTGTATAATGGTGATATATGTGGTGTATAGTGGTGATATATGTGGAGTATAATGGTGATATATGTGGTGTATAATGGTGATATATGTGGTGTATAATGATGATATATGTGGTGTATAATGATGATATATGTGGTGTATAATAGTGATATATGTGGTGTATAATGATGATATATGTGGTGAATAATGGTAATATATGTGGTGTATACTGGTGATATATGTGGTGTATAATGGTGATATATGTGGTGTATAATGATGATATATGTGGTGTATAATGGTGATATATGTGATGTATAATGATGATATATGCGGTGTATAATGATGACATATGTGGTGTATAATGATGATATATGTGGTGTATACTGGTGATATATGTGGTGTATAATGATGATATATGTGGTGAATAATGGTAATATATGTGGTGTATACTGGTGATATATGTGGTGTATAATGGTAATATATGTGGTGTATACTGGTGATATATGTGGTGTATAATGGTGATATATGTGGTGTATAATGATGATATATGTGGTGTATTATGATGATATATGTGGTGTACAATGGTAATATATGTGGTGTATACTGGTGATATATGTGGTGTATAATGGTGATATATGTGGTGTATAATGATGATATATGTGGTGTATAATGGTGATATATGTGGTGTATAATAGTGATATATGTGGTGTATAATGGTAATATATGTGGTGTATACTGGTGATATATGTGGTGTATAATGGTGATATATGTGGTGTATAATGATGATATATGTGGTGTATAATGATGATATATGTGGTGTATAATGGTAATATATGTGGTGTATACTGGTGATATATGTGGTGTATAATGGTGATGTATGTGGTGTATAATGATGATATATGTGGTGTATAATGGTGATATATGTGGTGTATAATGATGATATATGTGGTGTATAATGGTAATATATGTGGTTATAATGATGATATATGTGGTGTATACTGGAGATATATGTGGTGTATAACGGTGATATATGTGGTGTATAATGATGATATATGTGGTGTATAATGGTGATATATGTGGTGTATAATGGTAATATATGTGGTGTATACTGGTGATATATGTGGTGTATAATGGTGATATATGTGGTGTATAGTGGTGATATATGTGGTGAATACTGGTGATATATGTGGTGTATACTGGTGATATATGTGGTGTATAATGATGACATATGTGGTGTATAATGATGATATATGTGGTGTATAATGGTGATATATGTGGTGTATACTGGTGATATATGTGGTGTATAATGGTGATATATGTGGTGTATACAGGTGATATATGTGGTGTATAATGGTGATATATGTGGTTTATAATGATGATATATGTGGTGTATAATGATGATGTATGTGGAGTATAATGGTGATATATGTGGTGTATACTGGTGATATATGTGGTGTATAATGGTGATATATGTGGTGTATAGTGGTGATATATGTGGTGTATAATGGTGATATATGTGGTGTATACTAGTTATATATGTAGTATATACTGGTGATATATGTGGTGTATAATGGTGATATATGTGGTATATATTGGTGATATATAATGGGGATATATGTGGTGTATAATGGTGATATATGTGGTATATATTGGTGATATATAATGGTGGCATGTGGTGTATAATGGTGATGTATGTGGTGTATAATGGTGATATATGTGGTGTATACTGGTGATATATGTGGTGTATGATGGTGATATATGTGGTGTATAGTGGTGATATATGTGGTGTCTAATGGTGATATATGTGGTGTATACTGGTGATATATGTAGTATATAATGGTGATATATGTGGTGTATAATGGTGATATATGTGGTATATATTGATGATATAATGGTGATATATGTGGTGTATAATGGTGATATATGTGGTGTATAATGGTGATATATGTAGTATATATTGGTGATATATGTCGTGTATAATGGTGATATATGTAGTATATATTGGTGATATATGTGGTGTATAATAGTGATATATGTGGTGTATATTGGTGATATATAATGGGGATATATGTGGTGTATACTGGTGATATACGTGATGTATAATAGTGATACATGTGGTGTATACTGGTGATATATTTTATGTATAATGGTGATATATGTGGTGTATAATGGTGATATATGTGGTGTATAGTGGTGATATATGTGGTGTATAATGGTGATATATGTGGTGTATACTGGTGATATATGTAGTATATACTGGTGATATATGTGGTGTATAATGGTGATATATGTGGTATATATTGGTGATATATAATGGGGATATATGTGGTGTATAATGGTGATATATGTGGTATATATTGGTGATATATAATGGTGATATGTGGTGTATAATGGTGATATATGTGGTATATATTGATGATATAATGGTGATATATGTGGTGTATAATGGTGATATATGTGGTGTATAATGGTGATATATGTAGTATATATTGGTGATATATGTGGTGTATAATGGTGATATATGTAGTATATATTGGTGATATATGTGGTGTATAATGGTGATATATGTGGTGTATAATGGTGATATATGTGGTGTATATTGGTGATATATGTGGTGTATAATGGTGATATATGTGGTGTATATTGGTGATATATAATGGGGATATATGTGGTGTATACTGGTGATATACGTGATGTATAATAGTGATACATGTGGTATATACTGGTGATATATAATGGTGATATATGTGGTGTATAATTGTGATATATGTGGTGTATAATGGTGATATATGTGGTATATATTGGTGATATATAATGGTGATATATGTTGTGTATAATGGTGATATATGTGGTGAATAATGATGAAATATGTGGTGTATAATGGTAATATATGTGGTGTATAATGTTGATATGTGTGGTGTATAATGGTGATATATGTGGTTATAATGGTGATATGTGTGGTGTATAATGGTGATATATGTGGTGTATAATGGTGATATATGTGGTTTATCTTCTTTGCGTTCATCCGGAGTGTTTTTTCAGATGTGATTGCGGTGTTTCTAGTTAGGCACACTTGGGTCGAACCCTTAGGCCAACACATCCTACTTTTAGCGTGCATTTCTGACAAGGTTAGCATTCCTGGGAGACTCTCGTTTTTGTGGTACCGTCGACCTCCCAGCTGGTCAAGTTGGAACAGTCGAAGACTTTACGTTCATCTCTCAAATGAAGGCAGGGACAGTCCATAGCATTTTCCTCCATTCTTGGTGGCTTCCATAATTGCAGAGCCGACGCATAACGCTCTGGTGCTGGGCTCACCGAGGGAATCGTCACGTCCTGCTCATGGCTGCTTTAATTCCTCACTTCAATATATTGGGCATTTCGTTCGCCCCAGGCCGTTCCCGCACAGACCAGACAGGTCTGCAGACGGTATCCACTCAGCGAGTTTTCGGACATGTGCTTGTCCTTGTGCCCGTCAGAGCTGTTCCAGGCACTGCGGACATTCGGAAAACTACCTAGTCAGAGCTGTTCCGAACAAGAGCGGCATTCGGAAACTAGGTAGTCAGAGCTATTCCTAGCACGAGAGACATTCGGACGAGACATTTCACTCGGACGTAAATGTGTAGTGCCGATTTTTAGTTTGCCACCCGTAGGACGGCACTTCCGACTTCAGCGGGCATTTATTAATGAGGTTAGCCTTGCTCGGGTTTCGAGGCACGTTAGGCTTATTGTTGTGATGTCGCCCACATCTCAGCTGGTCAAGATAGAACGATCATCGACATCACGGTCAACCCTCAAGGGAAGGCAGGGGAAGATCATGGGCGTTCCCTGCTATCCAAGGAGGCTTCCATAATTGCAGAGCCGGCACATATTGCTCTGAGACTGGGCTCATCCCAAGGAGTTGCCTCGTCCTGCTCATGGCTTGCTTTAGTTCCTCTCTTCCATGTGTTGGGCATGTCGCTTGCCACTGGTCGCTAAAGCACACACCAGGAACTGTCAGAGTGCGGGCGAATCCACTCGGTAAGCTTTTGCTTTTGACTTCGGACCACGCAATGGATTCGCTAGCCGTGCGTTCCATTTCGTGTTGAGACGTTTTTTTCACTTTTGTCTACACTCTATGAGTTAGACAGTTTTCGTAACCATTTCATTCGACTGGGGCACTTTCTGCATTTTAGTACTCGTTCACGAGGTAGGCTATATGTGCTGCTGGCTCAGCACCTTACCTCCGTGCAGCAGTGAACAAGAAACGGCCAGGCCCTCTCATCCGGGAATCCCTCATATTCCCCCAGCTGAGAGCCTTCGAACAAGTATCAGAACTGGGCATGTAGCGTGCTCAGTATATCACCTCTATTTTTCGGTAGGTGGGTATCGGCCCGGCTCTCACATTCGAGGGTTTGTGGCTTAGAGGCGTTCAGCCTAAATCCTCGACAGAGAGCCTTAGAGTATTGTCCGGACCAAAGATTTCTGCCTTCGTGTGCCTGATTTAAACTTTTGACTGCTATCCTCAGTCTACCTGCAGAGCAGCAGGTTGTGTCTCTCTTAGTCTGGCCCCTATCCCATAAGCTGTCCGATATGTAGTTTTCATCCATCGGCAAGCAGATGGGGTCAATGGGACACGCAAGCTCCCCCACCACGGCAAGGTGGAGACACATCAGGGGAGCCATCGACATTTGAAAGGGCAGACATTTGAAAGATGCGTCGCCATGCGATCAGCACAAAGTTATCCAGAGTCACCAGTGGGAACGCCGCGCCCCGCGAAGGGCAACGACGATTGGTTTTGAACTAATAAAAGCGCTCTTTCCGCGAGGGTCGGAGCTTGGTAAGCATGTATTAGCTCTAGAATTGCCACAGTTATCCAAGTAGGATCGTGTCATCTAAGGAACCTCGACTGATTTAATGAGCCATTCGCGGTTTCACCGTGAGACAGTGTGAACTTAGACATGCATAGCTTAATCTTTGAGACAAGCATATGACTACTGGCAGGATCAACCAGATATCTATCGGACAGACGGACTATTCACGCACACGCAAGCCAAGAGTAGCATCGCTAAAGCGCGCACTCCCGGTACAAGGTGATACATGCAAAACCACTGGACGCCTACCGACGAGCTTTCAAGCTACGCCGGCAGGACTGACCGAAAAGCTATATCAGTTTACTGACTGCAGGCCCACTACTCATCGAGAGAGAGTGGGCGCTTATCGAGACTTTGTCGAACGGTCGTACAAATTTGCTCTTTTGCCCGCTCAAACCACAACCCTGGCTGCACGATGCGGTTACATTCTCGAAACGCCTGCCTCGCTAACTTGCGTTGGCTGGGAACTTGCGTTGGCACCATTTTGGTGCACCTCACACAGCCATCCGAGACAACGAACACTAGACGCGGAACTGATATGTGGTGTATAATAGTGATATGTGTGGTGTATAATGGTAATATATATGTGGTGTATAATGGTGATATATGTGGTGTATAAGGGTGATATATGTGGTGTATAATAGTGATATATGTGGTGTATAATGGTGATATATGTGGTGAATAATAGTGATATATGTGTGGTATAATGGTGATATATGTGGTGTATAATGATATATGTGGTGTATAATGGTAATATATATGTGGTGTATAATAGTGATATATGTGGTGTATAATAATGACATATGTGGTGTATAATGATGATATATGTGGTGTATAATGATGATATATGTGGTGTATACTGGTGATATATGTGGTGTATAATGGTGATATATGTGGTGTATAATAGTGATATATGTGGTGTGTAATGGTGATATATGTGGTGTATAATAGTGATATATGTGGTGTATAATAGTGATATATGTGGTGTATAATGGTGATATATGTGGTGTATAATGGTGATATATGTGGTGTATAATGGTGATATATGTGGTGTATAATGATGATATATGTGGTGTATAATGGTAATATATATGTGGTGTATAATAGTGATATATGTGGTGTATAATAATGACATATGTGGTGTATAATGATGATATATGTGGTGTATAATGATGATATATGTGGTGTATACTGGTGATATATGTGGTGTATAATGGTGATATATGTGGTGTATAATAGTGATATATGTGGTGTGTAATGGTGATATATGTGGTGTATAATAGTGATATATGTGGTGTATAATGGTGATATATGTGGTGTATAATGGTGATATATATGGTGTATAATGGTGATATATGTGGTGTATAATGATGACATATGTGGTGTATAATGATGATATATGTGGTGTATAATAGTGATATATGTGGTGTATAATGGTGATATATGTGGTGTATAATGGTGATATATGTGGTGTATAATGGTGATATATGTGGTGTATAATGATGACATATGTGGTGTATAATGATGATATATGTGGTGTATAATAGTGATATATGTGGTGTATAATGGTGATATATGTGGTGTATAATGATGATATATGTGGTGTATAATGGTGATATATGTGGCGTATAATGGTGATATATGTGGTGTATAATGATGATATATGTGGTGCATAATGGTTATATATATGTGGTGTATAATGGTGATATATGTGGTGTATAATGCTGATATATGTGGTGTATAATAGTGATATATGTGGTTTATAATGGTGATATATGTGGTGTATAATGGTGATATACGTAGTGTATACTGGTGATATATGTGGTGTATAATTTTGATATATGTGGTGTATAATGGTGATATATATGGTGTATAATGGTGATATATGTGGTGTATAATGATGATATATGTGGTGTATAATGGTGATATATGTGGCGTATAATAATGACATATGTGGTGTATAATGGTGATATATGTGGTGTATAATGGTGATATATGTGGAGTATAATGGTGATATATGTGGTGTATAATGATGATGTATGTGGTGTATAATGGTGATATATGTGGCGTATAATAATGACATAAGTGGTGTATAATGGTGATATATGTGGTGTATAATGATATATATGTGGTGTATAATGATGATATATGTGGAGTATAATGATGATATATGTGGTGTATACTGGTGATATATGTGGTGTATAATGATGATATAAGTGGTGTATAATGGTGATATATGTCGTGTATAATGGTGATATATGTGGTGTATAATTATGATATATGTGGTCTATAATGGTAATATATGTGGTTATAATGATGATATATGTGGTTATAATGATGATATATGTGGTGTATAATGACGATATATGTGGTGTATACTGGCGATATATGTGGTGTATAATGATGATATATTTGGTGTATAATGGTGATATATGTGGTGTATAATGGTGATATATGTGGTGTATAATGATATATATGTGGTGTATAATAGTGATATATGTGGTGTATAATGATATATATGTGGTGTATAATGATGATGTATGTGGTGTATAATGGTGATATATGTGGCGTATAATAATGACATATGTGGTGTATGATGGTGATATATGTGGTGTATAATAATGGCATATGTGATGTATAATGGTGATATAAGTGATGTATAATGGTGATATAAGTGGTGTATAATGGTGATATATGTGGTGTATAATGGTGATATATGTGGTGTATAATGATATATATGTGGTGTATAATGATGATATATGTGGAGTATAATGATGATATATGTGGTGTATACTGGTGATATATGTGGTGTATAATGATGATATAAGTGGTGTATAATGGTGATATATGTCGTGTATAATGATGATATATGTGGTGTATAATGATGATATGTGTGGTATATAATTATGATATAAGTGGTGTATAATGGTGATATATGTGGTGTATAATGATGATATATGTGGAGTATAATGATGATATATGTGGTGTATACTGGTGATATATGTGGTGTATAATGATGATATAAGTGGTGTATAATGCTGATATATGCCGTGTATAATGATGATATATGTGGTGTATAATGGTGATATATGTGGTGTATAATGATGATATATGTGGTGTATAATGATATATATATATATATATGGTGTATAATGATGATATATGTGGAGTATAATGGTGATATATGTGGTGTATAATGGTGATATATGTGGTGTATAATTATGATATATGTCGTGTGTAATGATGATATATGTGGTGTATAATAGTGATATATGTGGTGTATAATAGTGATATATGTGGTGTATAGTGATGATATATGTTGTGTATAATGGTGATATATGTGGTGTATAATAGTGATATATGTGGTGTATAATGATGATATATGTGATGTATAATGATGATATATGTGGTGTATAATGGTGATATATGTGGTGTATAATGATTATATATGTGGTGTATAATGATGATATATGTGGTGTACAATAATGATATATGTGGTGTATACTGGTGATATATGTGGTGTATAATGATGATATATGTGGTGTATAATGATGATATATGTGGTGTATAATGATGATATATGTGGTGTATAATGATGATATATGTGGTGTATAATGATGATATATGTGGTGTATAATGGTGATATATGTGATGTATAATGATGATATATGTGGTGTATAATGATGATATATGTGGTGTATAATAATGACATATGTGGTGTATAATGATGATATATGTGGTGTATACTGGTGATATATGTGGTGTATACTGGTGATATATGTGGTGTATAATGGTGATATATGTGGTGTATAATAGTGATATATGTGGTGTGTAATGGTGATATATGTGGTGTATAATAGTGATATATGTAGTGTATAATGGTGATATATGTGGTGTATAATGGTGATATATGTGGTGTATAATGGTGATATATGTGGTGTATAATGATGACATATGTGGTGTATAATGATGATATATGTGGTGTATAATAGTGATATATGTGGTGTATAATGGTGATATATGTGGTGTATAATGGTGATATATGTGGTGTATAATGGTGATATATGTGGTGTATAATGATGACATATGTGGTGTATAATGATGATATATGTGGTGTATAATAGTGATATATGTGGTGTATAATGGTGATATATGTGGTGTATAATGATGATATATGTGGTGTATAATGGTGATGTATGTGGCGTATAATGGTGATATATGTGGTGTATAATGATGATATATGTGGTGCATAATGGTTATATATATGTGGTGTATAATGGTGATATATGTGGTGTATAATGCTGATATATGTGGTGTATAATAGTGATATATGGTGGTTATAATGGTGATATATGTGTGTATAATGGTGATATACGTAGTGTATACTGGTGATATATGTGGTGTATAATTTTGATATATGTGGTGTATAATGGTGATATATGTGGTGTATAATGGTGATATATGTGGTGTATAATGATGATATATGTGGTGTATAATGGTGATATATGTGGCGTATAATATGACATATGTGGTGTATAATGGTGATATATGTGGTGTATAATGGTGATATATGTGGAGTATAATGGTGATATATGTGGTGTATAATGATGATGTATGTGGTGTATAATGGTGATATATGTGGCGTATAATAATGACATAAGTGGTGTATAATGGTGATATATGTGGTGTATAATGATATATATGTGGTGTATAATGATGATATATGTGGAGTATAATGATGATATATGTGGTGTATACTGGTGATATATGTGGTGTATAATGATGATATAAGTTGTGTATAATGGTGATATATGTCGTGTATAAATGGTGATATATGTGGTGTATAATTATGATATATGTTGTCTATAATGGTAATATATGTGGTTATAATGATGATATATGTGGTTATAATGATGATATATGTGGTGTATAATGACTGATATATGTGGTGTATACTTGGTGATATATGTGGTGTATAATGATGATCTATTTGGTGTATAATGGTGATATATGTGGTGTATAATGGTGATATATGTGGTTGTATAATGATATATATGTGGTGTATAATAGTGATATATGTGGTGTATATGATATATGTGGTGTATAATGATGATATATGTGGTGTATATGATGATGTATGTGGTGTATAATGGTGATATATGTGGCGTATAATAATGACATATGTGGTGTATGATGGTGATATATGTTGGTGTATAATAATGGCAATATGTGATGTATAATGGTGATATAAGTGATGTATAATGGTGATATAAGTGGTGTATAATGGTGATATATGTGGTGTATAATGGTGATATATGTGGTGTATAATGATATATTATGTGGTGTATAATGATGATATATGTGGAGTATAATGATGATATATGTGGGTGTATACTGGTGATATATGTGGTGTATAATGATGATATAAGTGGTGTATAATGGTGATATAGGTCGTGTATAATGATGATATATGTGGTGTATAATGATGATATGTGTGGGTATATAATTATGATATAAGTGGTGTATAATGGTGATATATGTGGTGTATAATGATGATATATGTGGAGTATAATGATGATATATGTGGTTGTATACTGGTGATATATGTGGTGTATAATGATGATATAAGTGGTGTATAATGCTGATATATGTCGTGTATAATGATGATATATGTGGTGTATAATGGTGATATATGTGGTGTATAATGATGATATATGTGGTGTATAATGATATATATATATATATTATAATATATATATATATATATATATATATATATAATATAATATATATATCTATATATATATATATATATATATATATATATATATATTATATATATATATATATATATATGGTGTATAATGATGATATATGTGGAGTATAATGGTGATATATGTGGGTATAATGGTGATATATGTGGTGTATAATTATGATATATGTCGTGTGTAATGATGATATATGTGGTGTATAAATAGTGATATATGTGGTGTATAATAGTGATATATGTGGTGTATAGTGATGATATATGTTGTGTATAATGGTGATATATGTGGTGTATAATAGTGATATATGTGGTGTATAATGATGATATATGTGATGTATAATGATGATATATGTGGTGTATAATGGTGATATATGTGGTGTATAATGGTGATATATGTGGTGTATAATGATGACATATGTGGTGTATAATGATGATATATGTGGTGTATAATAGTGATATATGTGGTGTATAATGGTGATATATGTGGTGTATAATGGTGATATATGTGGTGTATAATGGTGATATATGTGGTGTATAATGATGACATATGTGGTGTATAATGATGATATATGTGGTGTATAATAGTGATATATGTGGTGTATAATGGTGATATATGTGGTATATAATGATGATATATGTGGTGTATAATGGTGATATATGTGGCGTATAATGGTGATATATGTGGTGTATAATGATGATATATGTGGTGCATAATGGTTATATATATGTGGTGTATAATGGTGATATATGTCGTGTATAATGCTGATATATGTGGTGTATAATAGTGATATATGTGGTTTATAATGGTGATATATGTGGTGTATAATGGTGATATACGTAGTGTATACTGGTGATATATGTGGTGTATAATTTTGATATATGTGGTGTATAATGGTGATATATGTGGTGTATAATGGTGATATATGTGGTGTATAATGATGATATATGTGGTGTATAATGGTGATATATGTGGCGTATAATAATGACATATGTGGTGTATAATGGTGATATATGTGGTGTATAATGGTGATATATGTGGAGTATAATGGTGATATATGTGGTGTATAATGATGATGTATGTGGTGTATAATGGTGATATATGTGGCGTATAATAATGACATAAGTGGTGTATAATGGTGATATATGTGGTGTATACTGATATATATGTGGTGTATAATGATGATATATGTGGAGTATAATGATGATATATGTGGTGTATACTGGTGATATATGTGGGTGTATAATGATGATATAAGTGGTGTATAATGGTGATATATGTCGTGTATAATGGTGATATATGTGGTGTATAATTATGATATATGTGGTCTATAATGGTAATATATGTGGTTATAATGATGATATATGTGGTTATAATGATGATATATGTGGTGTATAATGACGATATATGTGGTGTATACTGGTGATATATGTGGTGTATAATGATGATATATTTGGTGTATAATGGTGATATATGTGGTGTATAATGGTGATATATGTGGTGTATAATGATATATATGTGGTGTATAATAGTGATATATGTGGTGTATAATGATATATATGTGGTGTATAATGATGATATATGTGGTGTATAATGATGATGTATGTGGTGTATAATGGTGATATATGTGGCGTATAATAATGACATATGTGGTGTATGATGGTGATATATGTGGTGTATAATAATGGCATATGTGATTGTATAATGGTGATATAAGTGATATATAATGGTGATATAAGTGGTGTATAATGGTGATATATGTGGTGTATAATGGTGATATATGTGGTGTATAATGATATATATGTGGTGTATAATGATGATATATGTGGAGTATAATGATGATATATGTGGTGTATACTGGTGATATATGTGGTGTATAATGATGATATAAGTGGTGTATAATGGTGATATATGTCGTGTATAATGATGATATATGTGGTGTATAATGATGATATGTGTGGTATATAATTATGATATAAGTGGTGTATAATGGTGATATATGTGGTGTATAATGATGATATATGTGGAGTATAATGATGATATATGTGGTGTATACTGGTGATATATGTGGTGTATAATGATGATATAAGTGGTGTATAATGCTGATATATGTCGTGTATAATGATGATATATGTGGTGTATAATGGTGATATATGTGGTGTATAATGATGATATATGTGGTGTATAATGATATATATATATATATATGTGGTGTATAATGATGATATATGTGGAGTATAATGGTGATATATGTGGTGTATAATGGTGATATATGTGGTGTATAATTATGATATATGTCGTGTGTAATGATGATATATGTGGTGTATAATAGTGATATATGTGGTGTATAATAGTGATATATGTGGTGTATAGTGATGATATATGTTGTGTATAATGGTGATATATGTGGTGTATAATAGTGATATATGTGGTGTATAATGATGATATATGTGATGTATAATGATGATATATGTGGTGTATAATGGTGATATATGTGGTGTATAATGATGATATATGTGGTGTATAATGATGATATATGTGGTGTACAATAATGATATATGTGGTGTATACTGGTGATATATGTGGTGTATAATGATGATATATGTGGTGTATAATGATGATATATGTGGTGTATGATGATGATATATGTGGTGTATAATGATGATATATGTGGTGTATAATGATGATATATGTGGTGTATAATGGTGATATATGTGATGTATAATGATGATGTATGTGGTGTATAATGATGATATATGTGGTGTATAATGATGATATATGTGGTGTATAATGTTGATATATGTGATGTATAATGATGATATATGTGGTGTATAATGATGTTATATGTGGTGTATAATGGTGATATATGTGGTGTATAATGATGATATATGTAGTGTATAATGATGATATATGTTGTGTACAATAATGATATATGTGGTGTATAATTATGATATAGGTGGTGTATAATGATGATATGGGTGGTGTATAATGATGATATATGTGGTGTATAATGATGACATATGTGGTGTATACTGATGATATATGTGGTATATAATGATGATATATGTGGTGTATACTGATGATATATGTGATGTATAATGATGATATATGTGGTGTTTAATGATGTTATATGTGGTGTATAATGATGATATATGTGGTGTATAATGATGATATATGTGGTGTATAATGATGATATATGTGATGTATAATGATGATATATGTGGTGTATAATGATGATATATGTGTTGTATAATGATGTTATATGTGGTGTATAATGATGATATATGTGATGTATAATGATGATATATGTGGTGTATAATGATGATATATGTGATGTATAATGATGATATATGTGGTGTATAATGATGAAATATGTGGTGTATAATGATGATATATGTGTTGTATAATGATGTTATATGTGGTGTATAATGATGATATATGTGGTGTATATTGATGATATATGTGATGTATAATGATGATATATGTGGTGTATAATTATGATATATGTGGTGTATAATGATGATATATATGGTGTATACTGATGATATATGTGGTGTATAATGATGATATATGTGGTGTATAATGATGATATATGTGGTTATAATGTTGATATATGTGGTGTATAATGATGATATATGTGTTGAATAATGATGATATATGTGATGTATAATGATGAAAGTTGTGATGTATAATGAAGTTATATGTGTGGAGTATAAAGGGAGTCTCTGTGGCGAAGTGGTCAAGCCGTTTGACACGTGCTCCGAAGAATGTTGGTTCGATTCCGGGCCGCGTCCTTCGGTTTTCGAGTTAAATGTTTCGGAGACTCCTGTGGGTCGTCGCTAAAAGCTACGGAGTTCGTGCTTTGTGCGACGTTTTCCGTGCTGCGGAAAGAGATCGAGCCATATGTGATAAAAGCCGGTGCAATGAAGTCGACCCTGTCGACTTTTAAGCGACTTTTTATGTTATATGTGGTGTTAAATAGCACCTTTCCGTCTTGACAGACGATAGTTTGTAAAATGGAGATATACCTCTCCATAACACAAAGCCTGAGCTGGATTTAGAGACCATGTGTTGCCCATGCATCATGATACCTCTCTCGGCCTGGCTAGTGTACTTCAGAAGAAAGGTAACACCAATACGTCTGGAAGAAGACAAGCTGCAGAAGCTGCCGGATCAGCAAAGCAATGCTCTAACTGTCCGCCTGTGGGAGCTTCGATCCTAGACCATTTGCCTACTAAGGCTTAGGGCCGGATCTGCCTGCCATGACATTCAGTCTTTAGGTTGCATTTCGTCGCACTAGGATAAGGCTTGTACCCTCCCAATTGCGCTCCTCAGTACGAAGCCGTTGGCACAATGTGGGGTGTCGGGTTAGGTAAGCGTTGCCCAAGATTTGGCGCTAACAGAAGCAGGTAGTACCGTCTACTGTCATACGGTAGCTCAGTCACATCTAATTAAGACCTGATATGTAGTGTA
>JACEFZ010012798.1:0-12500 GCA_014155875.1 Cepaea nemoralis
TGCTTGAGTCTTTAATATCTCGTGGGACTGTCCTTCTCTCCAGAATAGCTCTGTTAGTTGGTGAATCTGTAGAGTGGTTTTTTCTTGCCCACTCCTGGCACCATCTATTGGAACCATCATTCCTGGAACCAGCCAGATGCAAGTTCATTTATAGCACTTTAACTTCTGTTATGGTGGGAAGTGTATCCAAGTTTTAAAGAGTTGGCAGGGCCTCTATGGCGTTTGGGAAAGACATTAGACGTTTTTTAAAAAAATAAAAAAGACCTTTTTTGGAAACAACAAGTGCCATAATTTTTGAACATGAAGTAGGTCAATATAATCTATTATGAAGTGTGAGCAGTGAGTGAATATCTCCAGATCTTTTTTTTCCCTGGGACATAATCCCCAACCTCATTATACAGTCCCTCAAAATTTACACACCAAACAGAGAAAGTCATGCAATTGACCGCACTAATGAGAACGAACACCACGAAAACCGGAGATAGACGATGTCGTCTAAATATAGAAATTACAGCGTCTACAACTAGAGAGATCATTTGAGGGAGCGGGTCATATGACGATAACTTTGACCTGCGGTACACGTTGAATATTGAAGATCGCGCACTTCTCCTACAGCAGCCCTGACGACCGGTCAGATAGATTGTGAGACATGTCTTTTCAAATGAACCAACGGCAGTTTGATCCGAAATCCGAGTAAGCTTGTGAATCCTCAGATCAGTGTGATACCCAGATGTATACAGTAGAGTATCAGTGGTGTTTGTGCGTCAAATTAAATGTATTACTAATAAAATAAACCTCTGAACATGTAAAATTGTCGACTGCAAACTTTTAGCTACACCGAGCCGTTTCCCTGGCAAAACTCACAATCTCATACTTTCTCAAAACTGCAAACTCTGAAGTTCTTCAATACATCTGTTGGCTTTACTATGAGCATAATACAACAATCTATCACAGAAAAATGTACGAGGTGAGAATTCAAACGCACTCTTATGCATTTAATCAAAACTGCTTTAATTGCTGTCTGCTAATCACAAGACAGTTTGTGCACAGAAACCACTGTCTCGCTTGAAAACGTACTTATTTCTGCCAATTCGCAATCTAAGGAGCTGAGAGAGAGATTATATCTTTCCTTTCCTCTTTACGAATTGAAATAATAGGGTTTGATAGAAATTAGTTGTATTTATGTGTCATATTTTCACACAGACAAAACTTTCATTAACTGCATTGCCTAGAACAGGTTACGCTTCACAGACGCCATTTGTGGCAGACGGCCTAGTTAATCTGTCCAGACCAAAAGGTAATTAAAACCTCGGTCTATAGCCAACTGTTGATGGCCAACAGAATGGACATGATGTGCACTGATAACAGAAGAAGAAGAAGAAATTAATATGTAGAGTAAGTGAGGAGGATTAGGAGAGGTACATTTTGTAGCAACCTCTTACTAATGTATTGTTGTCATGATTTTGTATGGATTACATTTTGTAACAATTACACATAAGAAATTCTGTATGATGGCCATGAATAACAATAAAAGACTAGCTGAGTTATACTCATATTAATTGATGAAGATAGGGAAACTAGTACAAGCTATGCGAACCCAATCAACAGAAGTTAACTCTACACACTACACAACACAGCACTCCACTCCACACCACAACAACAGCAGGCAAAAGGAAATGATTTATAAGAAGAAAAAGACGAGTAGTTAATTTGGAAGGTACAGAGAAACATTTATATACACTATGCATAACCAAATTAGTTGATGAAGATGTTAAATTGAATGCCGTTTATTAAAATGGATCTTATCCTTGTCTTGGTCTTGCACTATCAGCTTCACTTAAATACTCAATGGAACAACACATCATCACTTCTATCTATGTCTGTCTGTACACTTCTCACTGAACCCCAGGTACACTGAGAACATGCATACAACAGGTACCAGATGATAGCAGGTGCATAAAGTGTAATAATCTCTGACCCCACACAAATTAACACAACACCAGATCAGAGGAGGGGGGAGGAACTAATTCCTACTTTCCAGGTGTGATACTTCTTCCGACCTTGTCCTTCCTGTTATGTTTTGTTTTGTTCACACTTAATAACATGCTGGAAAAATTACATTGGTAGGATTATACAAGAAGACTCAACAAAAATAATTCTGTCAAATATGAAGAAATTCACAGACAAGTCAGAACATTATGTAAGGAGGCAAAAGAAGCATGGCTTGAGGAAAAGTGTTTAAAAATTGAAAGCCAACACAACAGTCAAAATACCAAATTAGTGCACAAAAGAATTGAGGAACTTACTAATAAAAGAACAAGTACATCAACAGAGTGTCTAAACACTGAATATGGCAAAATCATAATAGAAAAAGACCAGATTCTACAGGTATGGACAGATTATGTGAAACACCTTTATGATGATAACAGAGACGAACAGTATGATATTAGATTTAATAATGGAGGACCGCCAATTTTGGAGATGGAGGTTCGAAATGTTCTTAAGCATATGAAAGCTGGCAAGGCCCCCGGTGATAACAAGCCCCCCACCCCCCCCCCCCCCCAACCCGATAACATCACATCAGAAATTATTAAAGCTTTAGAAGAATTTGGACTAGATCAAGTCACCAGACTGCTCAACACATTATATGATACTGGAGATATACCTCCTGAATTATGTAACTCTATATTTATTGCAATCCCAAAGAAATCAGGAACCTTGGAATGTGATCAACATAGAACAATTAGTATAATGAGTCACATCACAAAGATTTTGCTAAGAATTATCATGCAAAGAGTGAGGAAGAAGATACAACCTGAAATAGGGGAAGAACAATGCGGGTTTGTAGAAGGAAAGGGTACAGTAAATGCTGTGTATATGCTGCGAACAGTTATTGAACGTGCTATAGAAGTAAACAAGGATATACATCTTTGCTTTATTGACTATACAAAGGCTTTTGATAGCAGTTAGACATGTCAGCATGGTGGATATGCTTGCAGATCTACAAATTGATGGGAAAGACATTAGACTTATAAAAAACATATATTGGAAACAACAAGCTGCAATAAGGATTGATAATGAAGTGGGACAGTATCAGCCAATTAAGAGAGGTGTTAGGCAGGGATGTGTGATGTCTCCAGATCATTTTTTCCTAGTACAGTGAAAATATTTTCAGAAAAGTAGAGGATGTAAATGGAATCAGCATTGGAGGACGAAACATCAATAACATTAGATATGCAGATGATACAGTATTAATTGCAGACAATGAGCAGGACCTGCAACAATTAGTAGATGCGGTTGTTGTACACAGTGAGCAACTGGGGTTAGAATTAAATTGTAAAAAGACTCAGGTTATGGTCGTCAGTAGGAAGGAAGAAGTGCCACAATGTAATATACAAGTAAATGGAAATATTCTTCAACAAGTGAATCGGTACAATTATCTTGGAACAGTTATAACATCTGATGGGAGATGCCTTGAAGAGATTAGAACAAGAATCGCCATGGCGAAAGTAGCCTTTAGCAAGATGAAAAACATTCTGACCAATAAAAAGATGTCAATTGAAACGAGAAAAAGAGTGTTGAGGGGATACACAGAGCCTGTTCTATTGTATGGATGTGAAACAAGGACAATGAGCAGTCAAGCTGAAAAGCATCTGATGGCTGCAGAAATGTGGTTTCTGAGGAAAATGCAAAGAATACCATGGACAGACAGAAAAACCAATGACCAAGTACTACAGGAGACAAATGAACATCGTAAAATTATTAGAGAAATTAGACGTAGACAGTCAAAATTTTTTGGACATATTATGAGAAGAAATGGATTGGAGAACTTAGTGACAACTGGCAAGATCGAGGGGAACAGACCAAGAGGAAGACCGAGAGGAAAATACCTGGATGGCTTGGCCACATGGCATGGACGAGACAGGAAAACTAAGCTGATCCACGACACAGGTGATCGAGTGAAATGGCGAGTCATGACCGCCCACGCTTTCCGGCATGGCACATGATTGATTGATTGATTGATTGAGGATTATACATGCCTATGTGAATTTTACACAGTGATGTTCTTGGTGGTGACCTGACCAGAAGAGGGAGGCAGAGCAAAGAAGATCCCCACACATGAGATGGAAGATAAAACCTCAGGCCTTGAGCAGAGCAAATGCAGCCTTCAGGGTAGCTTTACTGGCAAGTACTGAAACGGATCCATCAGTCCATGGACCCCGGCTCAACCTAAATCTACCACTCAGAGGAGACTTTTTCTCATGCCAACAAACCCAAATCACTCAGAAGAAAATGAGAGACAAAACCACACAAAACACTATAAGGCTTACTAAGATTTTTTAGAAAACTTTCTTTACACTGAAAGATGTCTTATAGAACACTCAGGATCATCATTTTGATTATTGTTCTTTATTGATTGTCTGTAATTGGTACTGATTGGCATTATTTTTTTCACATTGATCATATGTCATTATGAACAGATGTCTGAAATGTGGAAATGTTTGAACAAAAGGCCAAAAGACACAGGCCCAATCAATAAATTCTATACACAGTAACTGAATCTCATAATTTAATTCCAGTCCACCCTGTCTGTTGATTATCTGTCTTATTTGTGTAAACAAGATGTCTATGTGTACCAGTATTTGTTAAATTTATTTACCAAATTACTAAACTCAATGAAATAACAGAGGGAGTAGAGAAGACTATATCTTTTGAATGTTCCAGACCCATGTTACTCTTCACCTGATTTATACTGAGGAAGTCTTTCAGACATTTCACAGGATATCAAACGGGGGTTCGGAAGCTATTAAATTCTTGGTGAAGGGGGCAGAGTCAGATCTAGTATTCACTACTTCTTAAAGAGGACCATTAACTCCTAGACAAACAATGAAACCGAGTGTGTAATACATCAAGGGTCGTATTCTTGAGTTATTTACATATTGAAAGAGGATGGGGTCCAGCTTCTTTAACTAGAAAATGGGTTGTGCACTACAGTAATCCCCAGTCCCTTCGGAATATACGACACCCTGTACAGAGAAAATATTTTCAGAAATGTAGAAGATATGAAAGGTATTACCATTGGTTGAAGAAACATTAATAACTGTAACATGCCTGGGGTCATTAACATTACCGGCCCGAATAAATAATAGACGGAGGTAAAATGGGGCCGGGTAGTAGGTCCCCGGAGGGTGCAAATGAGAGGACAGACGGGGAAGGTTGGAGACAGTGATTTAAGGGAGAGTTGAGGAGAAGTCAGCTGGCTAGTGTAATGGTGTGGCAGACAGTTTTAGCTGTGAGGTAGTATGTGTGGAGCCTGGGGAGGGCGGCAAAGAAAGGTGAAAAGACAGTGGAAAACATTGACTGGAGACAGTTGAGATTTGGGGACCCGACAGCGAAGTCGGCGGTCTGGGAAATGGAATGATAGGAGAGTTGGAGAGAGAGCTCCGAGCTGTGTTTTTTCAGGGATAGTTAGTTGAAGTTTAGACCCAGATTCGGGTGGATCGAGTTAATTCGTGCCGGGAGAGTTGCTGGTTAACGGCTCTGGTGGATGAGATTAAGTAGGCCTTGAGAAGGCAGTGTTATTCGAGTGTTAGGTTATGACGAGGATATATTTGGGAAGTTCTGTTACTGGAGTTATATGTGTTGTGTTTTTCCGTGTTCATTCATTATTAAATGGATATTATGTGCGCAAACGGAATCTTGTTCAGTGACTGATACATGTGTGCTACAGTAATGACTTGTGTTGTGGGACATGTGGCTAACCCAGCTTACCCTATGTAGTGCTACAGAAGGAGCATTATGATCTAGACAACGACCAATCTCATTCTGTTACAAAAGAGTTTGTGTCAATAACATTAGATATGCAGATGATACATTATTGATTGCAGATAATGAGCAAGATCTGCAACATTAAGTAGATGCGCTTGTTGCAAACAGTGAACAACTAGGGTTAGAATTAAATTTTAAGAAGACACAGATTATGGTCATCACTGGGAAGTACGAAATAGCACAATGTGAAATACAAGTAAATGGGAATATTCTTAAGCAAGTCGAATCGGTACAATTATCTCGGAACCGTCACAACATCTGATGTGAAATGTCTTGAAGAGATTATAACAAGAATCGCCATGGCGAAAGTAGCATTTTGCATGATGGAAAACATATTAACCAATAACAAGATGTCATTTGCAACGAGAAAAAGTGTGCTTAGGTGCTACATAGAACCTGCAATTTTGTATGGGTGTGAAGCATATACAATGAGCAAACAGGCTGGAAAAAAAACACATCTGATGGCTGGAGAAATGTGATTTCAGAGAACAATTCAAAGAATACCATGGACAGACAGAAAAACCAATGACCAAATCCTAAACAAAATAAATGAAGTTAGTACACTGATTAGAGAAATTAGACGTAGACAATCATACTTATTTGGTCTGGTTATGAGAAGAAATTTATTGGAGAACTTGGTGACAACTGACGAGATTGAGGGGAAAAGAACAATAGGAAGACAGAGAAGAAAATATCAGACTTTTTTGACCACGTGGTATCATCTAGACAAGAATACTGAACTTGATCTACGAATTTGGTTGTCGAGTGAGATGGCGCTTACCGGCAATGCACATGATGATGATGATGATTAACTTTTGTTAGTGAACTGTGCCAGCGTCATATGTTCAAGGGCTCATGCATTCTCATATGTTCAAGGGCTCATGCATTCTCATATGTTCAAGGGCTCATGCATTCTCATATGTTCAAGGGCTCATGCATTCTCATATGTTCAAGGGTTCATGCATTCTCATATGTTCAAGGGCGCATGCATTCTCATATGTTCAAGGGCTTCATGCATTTCTCATATGTTTCAAGGGCTCATGCATTCTCATATGTTCAAGGGCTCATGCTATTCTCATATGTTCAAAGGGCTCATGCATTCTCATATGTTCAAGGGCTCATGCATTCTCATATGTTCAAGGGCTCATCCATTCTCATATGTTCAAGGGTTCATGTATTCCCATATGTTCAAGGGCTCATGCATTCTCATATGTTCAAGGGTTCATGTATTCCCATATGTTCAAGGGCTCATCCATTCTCATATGTTCAAGGGCTCATCCATTCTCATATGTTCAAGGGCTCATGCATTCTCATATGTTCAAGGGTGCATGTATTCTCATATGTTCAAGGGTTCGTGAATTCCTATATGTTCAAGGGTGCATGTATTGCCATATGTTTGACGGCTCATATATTCCCGCATATTAAGGGTTCGTGTGCTCCCATATGTTCAGGGGTGCATGTATTCCCATATGTTTGATGGCTCATGTATTCCCGCATGTTAAGGGTTCGTGCATACCCATATGCTCAAGGGTTCATGCATTCTCATATGTTCAACGGTGCATGCATTCTCATATGATTGATGGCTCATGTATTCCCGCATGTTAAGGGTTCGTGTGTACCCATATGGTCAAGAGTTCGTGTACTCACATATGTTCAAGGGTGCATGTATTCCCATATGATAGATGGCTCATGTATTCCCGCATGTTAAGGGTTCGTGTATACCCATATGCTCAAGGGTTCGTGTACTCCCATATGTTCAAGGGTGCATGCATTCCCATATGTTCAAGGGTGCATGTATTCTCATACGTTAAAGGGTTCGTGAATTCCTATATGTTCAAGGGTGCATGTATTCCCATATGTTCAAGGGTGCATGTATTCTCATTCGTTAAAGGGTTCGTGAATTCCTATATGTTCAAGAGTGCATGTATTCCCATATGTTTGACGGCTCATGTATTCCCGCATGTTAAGAGTTCGTGTGTACCCATATGGTCAAGGGTTCGTGTACTCACATATGTTCTAGGGTGCATGTATTCCCATATGTTTGATGGCTCATGTATTCCCGCATGTTAAGGGTTCGTGTATACCCATATGGTCAATGGTTCATGCATTCTCACATGCGCTGTTGACTAAGGCTCTTTTTACAGCATGACTGTGTATTTTTTTATCCCTTAATGAGCAATGTGTGCTAACAGGACACTAAGGTAACACAAAGAATAACACTGCAACCTACCACGCATGTCGTAATGGGCAACCAAGGGGCATTTCGGGTGTGTATGCCTGAAGCCAGCAAATGAAGCCAAGAATGTTAACACTGCATCATATTTGTCATGGCTAAGATATTAACACTGCACCATGTCAGTCATGGCTAAGATATTAACACTGCACCCTGTCAGTCATGACTAAGATGTTAACACTGTACCCTATCAGCCGTGACAAAGATGTTAACACTGTACCTTATCAGACACGGCTAAAACGTTAACACTGTCCCCTGTCAGTCATGACAAAGACGTTAACACTGCACCCTATCAGCCATGACTAAGATATTAACACTGCACCCTATCAGCCATGACTAAGATGTTAACACTGCACCCTATCAGCCATGACTAAGATATTAACACTGCACCCTATCAGCCATGACTAAGATATTAACACTGCACCCTATCAGCCATGACTAAGATATTAACACTGCACCCTATCAGCCATGACTAAGATGTTAACACTGCACCCTATCAGCCATGACTAAGATATTAACACTGCACCCTATCAGCCATGACTAAGATATTAACACTGCACCCTATCAGCCATGACTAAGATGTTAACACTGCACCCTGTCAGCCATGACTAAGATGTTAACACTGCACCCTATCAGCCATGACTAAGATATTAACACTGCACCCTGTCAGTCATGACTAATATTCGACTAATATGTAGCTGTGCTTATGACAGGTTTTCCCCATCACATAGAAACATTCAGACACAAAATCTAGCAACCAACCATGTGACAGAATCACCAGTGTAGAGCTCCTGGGAGAACTAGACAAATGCCAGTGAACCAAGAGGTGAGGGAAGAGTCCTGAGGACAATGTAACTAGACACTCTCTTGTCATAAGAACATGTGGGGAAGGAAATTACAAACAAAGATGAATAACACTGAGTAGACATGGAAGAGCTGCATGAAATGCAGTATGTGAAATGCTAAAGTAACAATTAAGTATCTTCGCTGTAACACTCTGCGGGAAATTCAAAAAAAAAAAAAAAAAACTAGAAGGAGATATGTCCATGATTCGAGGCGTAAATATCCCGGAAACCACCATAACTTCACAGAACTATTCTTGGTGAGGACGTCTCGGAGTGGGTTGGTTGATGACTGTGCCTCAAGGTTGGATACAGTACAGAAGAAGAAGGCACATACTCTCGTGTCGGTCAACAGCATCAGCAGTGACTCCACCTGTGGGAAATTTGTACTCGTACAGTCTATGAGATGTATGATAACTAATCAACGTGTGGTGAGTTGCGTGGGATGTGTCAGTACAACCAATCATCCTGTGATTGGAATGTGTCAACAAACTAATAGTGTTTACTTTTAAAAGGGTGCACAGAGATGAAATGTTTAGAGAACTGGGACAGAGAATGCACACTGGCGAATACAAATATCATACAGTTTCGTGTACAGAGCCTGAAAACATCTTCAATCTTCTTGTGCTTTTATCCCCCAATTGGGACATAGAGTAGTATATAATGGCGTTTTAGTGTCGTACCTGAGGTGCCGAAACTCAGAATTATCAACTGATTTTCCTTATATAAGCTTAGTACTGTGCGTGTACTCCTGGCTCGATGAAGTTACAAACTGGTACCTCATTTATCGATTTTTCTCAATTATCGATTTTATTTACTTTTTCGTTCTTAAGAGTTTATATCTATTCAAGCCAGTTTTAGCGATGCAATCATTAGGATCTAAAATATGGACTACGTTCGAGTTCAAAGAGGTATTATGGTGTGGAGTATAAAATCAATTAGAATGGTCAAGGAAGATGACCGATATGTAGATGGGTGGGAGGGGGTGTCGATTTATAGACGTTTTCTTCTTCTGTGGTCATGTTCAGTGGTGTGAGGTGTGATTATGACGGAGTGGGCGGGTTTCTTTACCCGCGCCTAATTTACTTTATTCTTCTTCTGTGAACTTGGCCAGTCGTGTGGGGAGTGAGAGGTGATGCTGTCACCAAATGGCTCTTCCGAATTATTGATGTTGTCTTCTTTAGTGTGAAAAGTGTCCGCCGCGTACTATGTGAGTTTGAGAAAATCGATGTCTCCCATTAGTCCTTAGATTGTAGATAAGCAAAAAACAGGACAATGACAACAGCGGCATGCTTCTTCTACAGGTCCCTCCATGCCGTGCCGATATTATTTCATGTCTGCCTGTAGTTCTCTTCTCCGTGTGTTTTAGGCCTCCCGCTACCTCATTTGGGTTCCTGACAAGAAAGTGTCTAGTTATATTGTCCTCATGTTTTCTTAGTGTGTGTCCTATCCAGATCCCAAGTCTTTTCCTGACCTTTTGGTTCACTGGCATGTGTTTAGTTCTCTCCATGAGTTCTAGATTGGTGATACTAGTGGATGTTTGTAGTTTAATAGTTATTCTGTTAGTTGCTTTGGGATTTCTAACCAATAGAATTGACTGTTTGTTGTTTGTCCTTCAAGAATGAGGTGAACATTCATTTCATCCAGTGGGGTTGAAAGTATGGATCCGTGAGTTCTAAGATGGTTGATAAGGCTTATTTTGACTCGAAATTTTCTTTAACAATGTGGGCAAATAATGCTTGACGTTTCTGGAGGAGGATTTCTGCAGTGGTTTTTCTTTCCTGCTTTTTCTTCACAGCTCTTGCAGTCCTGGTTGCCTCACACGTGACTACACCCTTGCGTAATGAAGCACGTCACGAATTTCGGTCTCTTGCTGCAGTCTCCCAGGTGTGATGATGAATTGCAAAAGCATTCAGTGAGATTTTCAGAGTGTCTTTAAAGCGTTTCCTCTGGCGGCCTTGGGAGCGTTTACCAACGAAACTGAGCCGTAAAAAATTCGATTAGGGAGCCTGTGATCTGGCATGCGAGTCAAGTGACCAGCCCAGCGAATCTGATTCTTCATTAGTTTAGTTTAGATACTGGGCATGGAGGCTCTTTCTAAGACTTTAGTGTCTGGGATTTTGTCTTGCCATTTAATCTTCAATAGCTTCCTAAGGCAGACTGTGTGGAAGTGGTTTAATATATTAGCGTGTCGCTGATAAACAGTCCAGGTGTCACAAGCATATAGCAGTGTGGGTAGTACAACTGCTTTGTAGACTTTCAGCTTTGTTTGCAGGTTTATTCCATTTCTGTCCCATACAGTCTTGTACAATCTGCCAAAGGCCGCGCTAGCCGTGGAGATTCTGGCACTCACTTCAACATCAATTGTGGCAGCTTGTGACACGGTGCTGCCAAGATAAGTGAATTTGTCCACAACACTTAGACTATGACCATTCACTTTGATATTCGGCACAGTGTGATTATTCCCTGGAGCTGGCTGGTACATAACTACAGTCTTCTCCAAATTGATATTGAGCCCAAAGTTGACACAGGCATGTGAGAAAACTGAAACATTATGGTGCATGTCCGCCTCTGAGTTGGCGTATAGAACGCAATCATCAGCACACAGAAGCTCTCTGACGGTGTCGGTGTTAATTTTGGTTTTAGTTTTCAGCCTTCTGAGATTGAATAACTTTCCATCCATGCGGTAGTTGATTTCTATTCAATTTTACATTTGAGTACAATTGGCTAGAACGCATGGTTTTCCTTCGGGAGTCCCGGGTTCGAATCCTAGGTAAGGTGGAGATATTTATCTGTCGGGGGGAAAAATCAAACACTAACCTGTACAGTTTGCGGCGACTGCACTAGCATAGAGGCCTTAATTCCTCAGGCTCAAAGACCCCTCTGCCATACACCACAAGGTACTATACTGGCAGTAAATGCCAGTTGTATGACAATTGACTTCTGGTTAATGACAGTGTCATTAAACTCGCCGACAGCTCGGAGATGTCATGCCAGTCTGATGATATAGAGTAACGCAAGTCAGAAATTGGCCCCCTTTCGGATATTCAGGCAAGTTTATTATATGGTGCAGGTCTCATATTTATAGACCAATGGGCACTCCATAGGTAGTCTAGTCAATATCATGCCAGTCGTTTGTACTTCCCATGAAAGTGGCTAGTTCCCATATAGGCTGTGTCAATTTTGGAGTCGAGAACAATGAAATAACTCCCCCATTGAAGTGTATCAGAATACACGTCTACCGGACAGACATGCAAGAGTTAATATATGGTACTCACCTCAAAACCTGAAAAAGAAAACCGGCGATCTGTCTTGAAGGTAAAAGTGAATGTTTTCTTTGCTGGAAGAATGTATGTGAACACACGTGTCGCTGACCAACTGCCGCAAAGTCTGACCCGGTTCGCGCAGAGAAAATCAGTGTTACATGCATCTGAAGTTTCCAAAAAAAATATCCTGAAACAGATGAGAAATAGACTAGTAGATTGTAACATTTAGTTCATGGCTTCAATCTTATTGGAAGTTCAGAGCGTGATGTTTGAGAATTCTTTCACAAATGAAATATAACCATTCTTTACACACGTGATCGAACTGGTACA
>JACEFZ010012798.1:15000-42500 GCA_014155875.1 Cepaea nemoralis
GACCCGACCCGTCTGTCTGTCTGTCTGTCTGTCTGTCTGACCCGGCCCGGCTTCACCCAGCCTATGGCGGGGAGCATCTTATTTAATTCATATTCGCCCCCTGCTCCCGTTCCAATCCGAAAGCGGGGAGCGTCTCATTTAATTCATAATCGGCCCCTGCTCCTATTCCCGTTCCCAAAGCGGGGAGCGTCTCATTTAATTTATATTCGGCCCCTGCTCCCGTTCCCGTTCCCAAAAAAGACGACACGGCCCGGCTTCTCCTAACAATTAACTTGGGTAAATGGAGTGGCAGCAGCAGCAGCAGAAGAAGAAAAAAGGAGGAGGAGGAGGAGGAGGGGGAGGAGGAGGGAGGAGGAGGGGAAGGAGGAGAAGGGAGGAGGAGGGATGATGAGGGAGGAGGATGAGAGAGGAGGAGGAGGGAGGAGGAGGAGGGAAGAGGTGGAAGGAGGAGGAGGGAGGAGGAGGTAGGAGGAGGGAGAAGGAGGGAAGAGGAGGGAGAGGGAGGAGGAGGAGGAAGAGGGAGGAGGAGGAAGAGGGAGGAGGAGGGAGGAGGAGGGAGGATGGAGAGTGAATAAGAGGGAGGATGAGGAAGAGGGAGGAGGAGAGAGAAGGAGGAGGATGGAGGTGGAGGGAGGAGGAGAGAGGAGGAGGAGGAGGAGGAGGGAGTAGGAGGGAGGGGAAGGAGGAGGAGAGAGGAGTAGAAGGGAGGGGAGGAAGGGGGAGGAGGAAGGAGGAGGAGGGAGAGGGAGGAGGAGGGAGGAGGCGGAAGGAGGAGGAAGGAGGAAGAGGAGGGAGTAGGTGGGAGAAGGAGCAGGGAGGAGGAGTGTCACAGTCTTACTCTACACGCACAGGCATTCTCGCGACTTCATCTATACCTCACAGATAACTTCACTATTACAGATGGTTTCAAGGATGTTATTTACAGGCAAAGCCTGATCATCACACACTTGCGACAAGGCTTTATCGGCCTGTCAAATGAATGCAATCGTCGCCTCTCTTCACACAGCATATATAGTAATAAACACAATCATCTCTCTCGCTAATATAACATGCGTTCACTACACTCGATATAGGCTGTCGGAAAACACAAGTCCTGTCGGAAAGCCGTCTCGTCGCTGTCTGACCCAACTCAGCCCGTCGCTTGCCTACGTGGTCAAAATCCCCCGTGCGGTCAGCAACTCTTCGTGCTGTTTTACCTGACACGTAGTACTCTAGTCTCGTACTTGTTAACCCTAAAGTTCTACTGCTGGTTACGTCGTCACGGGTATTCTCCGTGACCTAATGTCCCCATCCCCTACCCTCGGGGTTGGTCCCTCTGTTATCCTAAGTATGACACGTTAGTGTCCCCACCCGAGTCTGGTCTTATAACTATTCTTAAGTCCTAGCTCGGGTGCTGTCTCTACTCTGTCTATACCTTTATAGAGGTCCTATCTCTATGTCCTATCCGTCCTTGCCCCTCTTCTGTCCCTAGTCTAACCTAGTGGTCTCTAACACCTTGACATGCTCTCGTCGCCCCTCGTATTGAGTCACCAGATTAATGTAGTAGGTGTGACGCAATGTCGTCGTAGCATATAAAATTAGTCTTCTCTAATTTTTCAAGGAGTTCACTGGTCTGTCATAAGGTGCAACTTCTGACTCAAATAAGTCTGTTAACAAGTTGCTGTATCTAACCACTGGTTTTAGATTAGCTTGCCACACCTCCACTATCAGTAAGAGTATTACATTACACTCTTGGAAGCTGTGTTGAACCAAGGCCAGTTTGTTTTAACAAACTTCTGCCTCTCAAAATAGCGATTGACCGATATCCTAAAACATATTGCTCCTTTTTTACGGATACAATACATGAATATATAATCCATGGCTCCCGTAGCAATGCTCTTAAACCTCTCCTCTTAGTTGTGTGTATGCTGATGTTAGCCTATCTCGCTCCCGCTTCCAATTATTGTTCTCTCCAAACTTTCGTGACGTTTCAAGTGACCAAAATATTTCAATTTCTTTGTTTTATCGTCTTTAATAGCCAACCTTCTTCAATATTCAACTCTTGAAGTATGGATGCATTTGTTCTTTTGTTTACCCAAGATATTTTTAGAACTCGCCTATAACACTTATATTCAAAGGCGTTTATGCGCTGTTCAGCTTGTTTAGTAAGTGTCCATGTCTCACAGGCGTATGTTGCAATGGGAAAGATGCATGCTCTTAAATATCTAATTTTTGTAATTCTGTCTGTCCCACTCCATAATTTATTCAGCTGTTTTAGTCTTTGAAGAGCAATTGATAGTCGCCGTTTAATTTCTTTCATTGTGTCCCCGTTGTTGGTAATCAATGACCCAAGATATTAAAAATTTTCCACGACCTCCAATTTTTCCCCATTAATGTATATTTCTTTCTCCATGGTAGTTTTATTTGTATGCATTATCTTTGTTTTTGCTATGTTAAGATATAAGTTGTGATTTTCACTATTCAATTGGGTTGAGGCTAGTAGGATTTCCATGCCATTCTGTGTTGTAGATAGTAATACTGTATCATCAGCATATCGAATCTCCGGTATGTCATGACCACCGATATTTAGGGAATCATATAGCTCCCTGTTTATATCATCTATTACATTTCTCATTATATTTTCAGCGTACAGGTTAAACAAATAGGGTGACAGCACGCAGCCCTGACGGACTCCTTGCTTGATGGCAAACCAATCTGATGCCTCGCCATCTATTCTAATTGCTGCTCAATGGATAGAGCATGTTTATGAGTTGTACTACATGTGATGGAAAGCCCATAGTCCTCATGATTTCCCAAAGTTTCTGATGCTGTACACAGTCAAATGCCTTTGAATAATCCACAAAACATGAGTATAGGTTTACATTAAATTCTCTGCACTTCTCTATTATTACACGCATGTTAAATATGTGATCTCTTGTTCCTCTTCCTTGTCTAAATCCAGCTTGAACTACGTTAATCTCTTCTTCCATTTTCTTACGAAGTCTTGCCATTATGACTTTTAGTAGAATTTTACTTGCATGACTGATCAGGGCAACAGTTCTATAGTTGGTGCATAATTTCAGGTTGCCCTTTTTTGGTATTGGAATGAAGATAGTTCTCTTCCAATCTTTTGGCCATATACCATATTTCCAAATCTTTGTGCATAATGCATGATATATGTGTATGCTTTCTTCTCCTCCCGCTTTAATTAGTTCAGCTGGTATCTCATCACATCCAGGAGATTTACCATTCTTCAGGTGCTTTATAGCCCAAGCAATTTCATCAAATGAGGGTTCAGGTTATGTCTCTGCTGTCGTTGGCTTATGTATCTCATTCATATCCTCACTGTCACTCATATCATACATTCCACTGCAGTACTCCTGCCATCTTTCTAGAATTTGTCTAGATTCTGTTAAAGTATTTCCCATCTTGTCACAGATAACATTCAATTGAGGTTGAACATTTCTTGTCAATAACTTCATTTCTTTGAACATTTCATAATCTCTTCCAGTCTTATGATATTGCTCTATTTTGGTACAACAATCTTGTATGTATTGATTGTTGTCCTTTCTTGTGTTCTTTCTTATTTCTCGAGTTAAAGATTTATACGCCATCTTGGTATTATCGGATTCACCTCCTTTCTGTTTCAGTTCCCTTCGTTGTTTTATTAATTATAACGTGTCTGATGTAATCCATGGCTTAAGTTGCTTTTTTTTGGTCGGAATTAAATCTTTGGCTGCAGTTATCAAGATATCTCTAGCTTGTACTGCCAGTTCATCGGGTGTCATTTCCTCTTGTACAGACATCAAGACCCCAAAACGAATTCCTAACTTCTACGTTGTATGCATCTGGTATTTTTGTGAGATCAAAACGAAGTGGCCTTGGTCCTCGGGTAAGCTTTTTGAGTTTTAATTTCAGATCTGCTTCCAATAACTGATGATCTGTATCACAGTCTGCACTACGTAGGGTTTTTGCAGATGTTATGCTTGATCTCCATCTTCTTTGTATTAAAATATAATCTATCCGATTTTTGGTAATACTGTCTGGAGACTTCCATGTGAAGAGTCTTCTTGGATGTTGTTTAAAAAGCGTGTTGGCTATAGTTAACTCATTTTATGTGCAAAATTCAATTAATTTGTCACCTGCATCATTTCTATTTCCTAATCCAAATTTTCCTAAAACGTGTCTCTCATTTTCTGCACCTACTTTTGCATTAAAATCTCCCATTATTATTGCTATATCATGATGACCAATCTTATTTAATGTGTCTTGTAGTGTGTTGTAAAAATCTTCAATTTCGTCCTCCTCTGCTGTTGAAGTAGGTGCATATATCTGTATGAGAGTTGTTTTTTGGACATCCTTTAAGTCTAATAGTGAGGATTCTATCACGAACTGGATTATATCCCATTAAAGATTTTGCAGTTGTCTTATCTAAACAAAATGCCACTCCACTCTGGCCTCCGACGTCTCTACCAGAATAAATGAAAAGACTTCCATTTTCAGTTGTAAAATGTCCCTTGCCGCTCCAGCGATGTTCACTAATTCCTAAAATGTGAATGTTTAACCTCTCAATCTCATCACACACTACTTTAAGCTTTCCCTCATACAGACTTCTCACATTCCACGTTGCTATTCTCACTCTGTTTCTTAGTCTGACACAGGGGATTTCCTTGGTAACACAGTCAGGATTAACTCTGTCATCACGATTACTAGTACTGGTCCCTGTGTCACACTCTTCCCCAGTGTTATCTGATCTTTCCTGGCCTGGGGGTCTCGCCACCAGATCTCTTTCTTATTATGTTTTCTTTCATGGTTGTTATGGTTTCTTGGCAAGTTTTGCAGAAAGTAGTTTGCCATTGCTTTCCTTCTGGGCAGTGACTGTACTAGTCGATGGCCATTGCCATTGTCTCTACTGATGAGATCATCTGCCTATCGCCGCAGAGTGCAAGACCATGACCAACAACAATCTGTCGGCTGCTCTCACACTCCATCGACCACCTGCTTCCATGGCTTCAGGTAACCCTGATCGGGAGGCTAAACGGGTACTCCACCTTTCCCAAGGGAGTCCCGTAGACTAACGGAGGAACGGAGGCGTCTTACCTCTCCTTTGATAGGGGATACCCCTACCCCGCTAACCGGTCTTCTGTCCTACGATTACTAAAACAGTTTCTATTTGAACTAATGGGTAGTAACTGTAGGTAATGGTGACAGTGTTTCTTCTCCTTTCTGCATCACTTCAATGTCTGAAGGCCTAGTGAGCAAATCTGCTAGAGTATTGTTGCTCCCTTTAATATGTCTGATGGAGAATGAGTAGTTTTGGAGCATTAAAGCCCAGCGATACATTTTATTATTCTTCGGCAGGCCCTTCTCCATAACTAACAGAGGAGAATTGTCAGTTTCCACGACAAAGTGAGTTCCAGCCAAATATCTATGAAGCTTATTAATACAATATACAATAGCGAGTGCATCAAGTTGAGAAACATCATAATGTGATTCAGCTGTGCTGAGGTTACGACTCACATACACGATTGGATGGAGAATCTCTTCATATTCCTTCAGGAGTACGCCAGAAATGGTTGTCGCACTGGCATCACACATAAAAATCTATGATAATTTCGGGTTAGGTAACCGGAAAATAGGAATATTGCTAAAAAGGTACTTTAATTTTGACATTGCAGTTTGTAGAGTAGCATCTTGAACATTTATCTTTGCAGATGATTTTAATAAATCAGAACAAACGCACGTTATTTGCGTCAAATTGGGGATAAATTTGTTATAATAGTTTACTAAACCTAACAAACTCCTCACTTGTTTTTTTTTTGTTTTGTTTTTTGTGGTATGTATAGTGAGGTTCAAAATTGTGGTTACAATTTTGATATCTGTTTTCAACTGGCCCTTGGATATCGTATGGCCTAAGAAATCTATCTCAATCAACGCAAAACAATTTTATTCTTTCGAAGACGAGTCTTAACGTTTGTACATGTGTTGTCCAGTCTACTGTATGGATGCAAATATCATCTATGTATGTTTGTGTATTGTGACTCCATGCAAGAGTTCCCTAGTAAGGCGGAAAAAGGTTGTAGGCGCATAGCGAAAGCAAAAAGGAAGGAAGCGCCATTCGTAGAGACCTAGAGGTGGTGCAAAGGCAGTAAGATTAATGGAAACTATATGCATCGGAATTTGCCAATAGCCTTTCGTTAGGTCAAGTTTTGAGAAGATAATAGATGATGACATATTCAAGATGAGGTCGTCACAGGAAGGAATATGCTCTGCATCAATTTGTGTTATTGTGTTTAATTTCCTGTAATCTACGCAGAGTCTTATAGTGGAGTCCTTCTTCTTCACTAATACTATAGGAAATGAATACTCTAAATGGGATTTCTGTATTATCCCAGAGGCTTCGAGACTAAGAATTTCCTTGTCTAAGTTTTCCCTATAATTTACAGGGATAGAATATGGTCTATATTTGATTAGAGTATAGTCCGAGAGAATAATGGAGTGTTGTATCCTATCTGTCCTACCTGGAATGTCTGAAAAAAAGTTGTTTGTACTCTGTCAATAATGCTATTATCTACTGTTTCTGTTCGTCTGTCATCTGTGGTCCTAGGTGTATGCTGTTAATTGTTGTGGTGCTGTCTACAGTCGGTAACGGTAGTTCAAAGTCATCTTCTTCTGTCTGGTTGATGACTGTGGCTGTAATGTGTTCGTCTTCTACACCATTAACTGTTGGGTTTGCAATCTGTTCGTCTCGAGTCTGGTTAATTGATGTGGTTGCATTGTGTTGGTCTTCTGTCTCCTGTTCATGTCTGATGTGATTTGGCTTCAACATGTTGATATGAAATATATTGAGTTTGTTGTTCAATGATATCTCATAGTCAACATTCGAAATTTTCCTCACCACTTTCAATGGCCCTTGCCATGAGGTCAATAATAAGTCACTCTTATCCGGTAACAATAAGAAAACATCCTGATTGGGTTCTAGCTGTAAGGTATTAGCACCTTTATTATCGTATTAACGATACATCTCTCCTTTGTGTTCCAAAGATGATTTAGCTAAGACACATGCTTTCATGATTTTATCGCGTGTCTCTGTGACTACCTCGTATGGTGATAACGGTTGTGGAGCATCTGAGGTGTCTGTTATCATCGATGGTAGATTTGAAGGGGTCCTCTTGGGTTCGCCCCATAAACTAGCTCAAATGGTGAGAAGCACGTGCTTGCTTGCGGGACTTCACGGTAGGCACACAGCACTGTTGGTAACAATGTATCCCAGTCTGATGGGTTCTCTGCTGTTACCTTCGCCAGCATATGTTTAAGATCCCTGTTAATCTTTTCCACAATACCATTCGCAGCCGGTCGATATGGGCTAGTGAAACATTGCTTAATTCCTAGCAATTTTGTAAGAGCTTGCGTTGCAGCTGATATGAACTGGGTTCCGCGATCGGATAAGATGGTGTTGGGGAATTCGAAGCGGGAAAAAAGGTGTAGAAAACAATTAGCTACATCTTTGGAACTGGTGTATTTTAAGGCCACTGCTTCTGCCCACCGGAACAGAAATCAACAAGAGTTAGAATATAACGATTTCCTCTACAGGATACATGATTAATTGGTCCAACAATGTCCACAGCAACACACTCAAAAGGTCTAGAGGCTAGTATGGTATGTTGAATCTCTGCTGTGACATGTTTACCTTTCTTAACTAGATGTTGACATATGGTACAAGAACGGAAATATTGTTTTATGTCGTTACAAAATTTAGGCCAGTAGAAATGTGACAAAATTCTGGCTCTGGTTTTCTCGTAACCCATATGGCCAGCAAACAGCGAATCGTGTGCGATTCGTAAGATTGTTTGACGATGTGTCGTTGGAAGAACCGTTTGCTGGATTTCTAGGTTGTCTCGCCTTTATGTTCTTGTGAGAATACCATTTTATAAGTCTAAAATCCCATGATGCCGTTTTGGTCAGCTTGGGTTTTTGACCTATAAATCTAAAGTACGGTGATATAGATCGATCAGCGCGTTGCGCCTGTATAAACTCTTGTGTGGTGTTGTTGTCTACTGTACCACTGGGTGAAATTATGTGTAACCTTTCTGTTTGTAGGTCGTCTTGTTCTTTACTAGTTTTCGACCTAGTAGAAGCGTTAGCCTGATGGAGTAGGTTTCTCTCCAGGCTTCTGTTTCTTCAGTAGGTACATTTCTTCACTTGTGGCAAACATCCGATTATCAAATCGGTACATGGGTTATGTAGAACCGCTCACGTAAATGTGCCGGACAGGAAAGGGGTATTTATGTGAGCTTTGGCCAACGGGTATTTTTCTATACTGCCTGAAAAAGTTCGGCAGTTCACAAATGCTCCCGTATAGTCTTCTGGCCTAGTCAGTTCTTTCCTCAGACCGATTAATGTACTACCACTATCCATCAGGAGTTTGCATGGTCTATTATTGACTATTCCGTGGTGAAATATTAACTTGCCTCTGGAGGCCACTGCTGCATTCGCGTTTTCATTAGAAAACGGCACTGTAGTGCCCACATTCAAGTATTCCGTTCTCATGGAACTGATGGCATGTTGTACATTTATTGTAATTCAATATATCACTCGCTGCCACTACATTTTTATCATTCTCTCGCATTTCTTCAAGCTCACTCTCACCCTCAGATGATGAATCGACTAACAATGCATTACTTGCTTTCAATCTCTGTCTTCCAATACATTTAGAGGAATAGTGCCCAAAACAATGACAAAAAAATACATTTTACAGCACGTGTAAAGGTTTCTCTCTTCATTTGCTGTTTCTTAATCATCATTTCTAATGGGGCTGGATAATTAGGGTTCCGATCACACATAGAAAATTGATCGTGATGAAATTTGCAATATGGGCAAGGTGGTAGATTGCCCCTCTGTTTTTCTCTGAATTTATAATGCTTTTGTGGTTTGCCAATTGCAGCTGCTACAATTTAGCTTTCTTCACTAAAGGATTTAAAGATATCTCTGTTTGACGAAAAATAAGCAGATCCCCGTTTTTCTAGTTGATCTAGGGACTCTATGTCAGACTGCTGTAAAAATGTTGCGAATGGAATAGGAATGTTTGAGATGATCTTATCCATAATCATAAGGTCTCTAAGCTTGTCATAGTTATTATTAATCATAGCAGCCTTAAGCCATTTATTATAGACGTCTTGTACAGTCGAGACGTAGTTAATGAACGTTTGATTGTTCTTAGGTTTTAGCTTTGAAAATTGAATTTGATAACCTGGGGCGTCTAAAAGAAAATGCTGCATTACCCTCTGATGAATGTACTCATAGTTGTTTCTAAGGTCTTTGAGAATGGATTCTATTACCTTTAAAGTCTCCCCGGAAAGAGTTTTCATGTAGATCATTGCCCAGTGATCTTTTGGTACTTCCTGCACTTTCAGTTGGTATTCTACATTCTCAGACCATGCAGAGATGGAATCACCCTGGCAGAATGGTTTGACAATCCTTTTATATCTGCTGAACTTATTCTCTTCTTCTTTGCTTTTGAGTTTACTTGTTGCGATATGGACATGAGACTCAATTTCAAGCTCTTTCATCTTTACTTGTGTTTGTGATTCTATCTCTATTTGCTTTAATCTGTTAGTTTCGGCTACCTGTTGCGGTTTTAATGTGGTGCTCTCAGCTAATTCTGCGAGTTCCTTCTGATGTAACCATTCTTTTTCCCTTTTGTTCCTCTCTGCTGTTGCTTTTCTGTCTCTCTCCTCTTTATCTGCTGCTGCTACACGATCCGCATATTCTTTATACTGTGCTTTTGCACATTGTTCTAGTTTTTATCCACTATACCCTTAGTGCTATGCCTGCTTCTATGCACTCCTTTAGTGTCGACATCGTTCTTACTTATCTTTCGCACACTCAAATAGTACACTGATAATCAATAGTACAATGGAAAATTTACAGCGAAAAAATAACAACAAAAAGATGCTACTATAGACTGCACGTCAATATTGTATGTACTTATCGGATCGTTCGACATGATCATGATCTTTACTTCTTTATAGGAGGTATCTTCTATTCTTCTCCTCTCACCGTCAATTGGATGGTAGAAACATATTCATGCAAAATCTGGTATATAGAGCACACACAATTATTATCTGATATAAATCAATGACAAAATCATGCACAATAAGATCTGTAAGTTGCATGGACAGAAATAAAATGTGGTATGCAATTATTAATATTAGTCTGTCGTCGTGTCTGTGTCTGTCATCGTGTCTTCCATGGCTTGATCATCAGCTGAAACGTTTTTAGCACACTCTGTTATAATCAACGATATGAAATTTCGTCTAAACAGTTCTGCTCTCTCATTGCTGAATTCATTCGATCAATAATCACACGTTTACAAACTTCCGCAGGTATTAAGTTCACTCAAATGTCATCCTGAGCACTTCACACAATTACTTTCTCAACCAATAACTTCGCTCTTGCTCGCTCTTACGTTCAAGAGTTCATTCGAGCATTTAACATTATTCTAGCATGCGTTTAAACAGCTCGCTCTGAGTTCACACTTGCAATCACTTACTTTAGCATACTTCGCTAATAAGTTCAGGCATGCGTTCAAACACTTCTGACACCATACTTCGCTGCCTGTCACAGTCTTACTCTACACGCACAGGCGTTCTCGCGACTTCATCTATACCTCACAGATAACTTCACTTGTACAGGTGGTTTCAAGGATTTTATTACAGGCAAAGCCTGATCATCAAAAACTTGCGACAAGGCGTTATCGGCCTGTCAAATGAATACAATGGTCGCCTCTCTTCACACAGCATATATAGTAATAAACACAATCAACTCTCTCGCTAATATAACATGCGTTCACTACACTCGATATAGGCTGTCGGAAAACACAAGTCCTGTCGGGAAGCCGTCTCGTCGCTGTCTGACCCAACTCAGCCCGTCGCTTGCCTACGTGGTCAAAATCCCCCGTGCAGTCAGCAACTCTTCGTGCTGTTCTATCTGTCACGTAGTACTCTCGCCTCGTTCTTGTTAACCTTAAAGTTCTACTACTGTTTACGTCGTCACGGGTATTCTCCGTGACCTAATGTCCCCATCCCCTATCCTCGGGGTTGGTCCATCTGTTATCTTAAGTATGACAAGTTAGTGTCCCCACCCGAGGCTGGTCTTATAACTATTCTTAAGTCCTAGCTTTGGTGCTGTCTCTACTCTGTCTATACCTTTATAGAGGTCCTATCTCTATGTCCTATCCGTACTTGCCTCTCTTCTGTCCCTGGTCTAACCTAGTGGTCTCTAACACCTTGACATGGAGGAGAGGGAGGATTAGGAGGTGGGAGGAGGACGGAGGAGGGAGGAGCAGGGAGAGTGAGGAGGAGGGAGGAGGAGGGAGGAGGAGGAAGAGGGAGAAGAGTGGATGAGGAGCAGGGAGAGGGAGGAGGAGGGAAGGGGAGAGAGGAGGAGGAGGATGAGGATTTAGGTATAGGAGTATAACGCCTATGCCTGTAGATAACTGTAGCGAAAGGGTCCACTTACTTGAGAAATATGCAACGATTTTACATATATAGCAATGCTATTAGACATATGTCCCCTCGCTATATATACATTGTAATGTAAATTGAAATATTAAATAATATTAAGTAAATAACCGTTTTTACACTAATAATCTATGACAGTTGGCAACACGGGAATGAGAGGAAGACGTGTAGAAAATTTCATCTCAATCGGAGGCACCGTTCGCGAACGCATAAAAGACATACATACAGACAGACAGACAGTCTCTTATATATATATATATATATATATATATATATATATATATATATATATATATATATATATATATATATATATATATATATATATATATATATATATATATATAGATGAATCGATACAGCTATCATGGAACAGTCATAATATCTGATGGGACATTTCTTGAAGAGATTAGAAAAAGAATCGCCATGGCGAAGGTAGCCTTTTGCAAGATGACACAACATATTGATCAATAAAAAGATATCAGGTGCAGCGCGAAAAAAAGCATTAAAGTGCTACATAGAATCTGTACTTCTGTATGGATGTGAAACGTGGACAATGAGCAGACAAGCTGAAAAACATCAGATGGCAGTGGTGTTGTTGTTTCTGAAGAAAATGCAAAGGGTGTCATGTTCAGACAGAAAAACCAATGAGCAAAACCTACAAGAAACAAATGAAAACCGCAAACTGATTAGATAAATTAGACGCAGAGAGTCAAATTTTATTGGATACATTATGAGAAAACATAAACTAGAGAACTAAGGAGACAACTGGCAAGTTAGAGGGGGAAAACAAGGGAAAGGCAGAGAAATAAATACCTGGATGTCTTGACCGCATGGTATGATCGAGACAATAACACCAAGGTGATCCTCGAAGCCGGAGATTGAGTGAGATGGCGAAACATGACCACCCACGGTTATTGGCAAGGTACATGATGATGATGATGATGATGATGATGATGATGATGATGATGATGATGATGATGATGATGAGCTTCTTTCCCTTCTACCAGTGTCCTCGCGAACTCATTCCGTCTTCTGAGGAACTTGTAATTTACGTCAACAAGTAAAGGACGAGAAGTCAACGTTTTAGTCCAACTGACCGGTGTTGTGGTTGAACCCCCTATCTATGCATCAGCACACCGGAAGTTTAAGAACCAGCTCTCTTATCCATTCGACCATTCTGACCTCTATTAAATTTTTTTTTATAACACAGAGTGAACTGGCTATATTAAGTCACACTTACTCGTAATTCAAAGTCAGAACCAGAGGCTCACTGCCAGATCTCAGGGACAGGGTGCAAAGACGGTTATTGCCGTAATCTTTATTGATCCTGTTCGGACTTTGGACAATGAATGGACCAGTGTTGACGTCGATTCTCATACGGTTTTTTTGGGGATGGCATAGTTCGTAGACTGGCGGCATCTGCCGAGTAAAATGTTATAACCGTTGACCTATAGCGACAGTGCAGTGGCTGGGATGTGTTCCTGGAACGCCCTTTCCTGTTTTCGTGTATTAGTCCTTTGATCTCTGTGTTTACTGCCTCTGTGTCTTGTTGTCTTCGACTTGTGTCAAGAGTAATATGGAAAGAGGTGGTAGTTCGTGAATCTGCTTGCACATGTCCAAGACTGACCAGTGTGGGCCTGCATACTTGGTAGATGGTTTATTTAGCACGTCCCGTCTAAGATTTTACCCTTTTCAATCGATTTTATTAGGTGTTGACAGGGCAGGGTTCAGATGGTGTCTTGCTTCGGCCTTCACTTTAAATTAATCATGTTCTCTGGCCAGATTTAATCTGCTATCCACAAAGGGAAAGTCCAGAAGGTATCTCATGACTCGATAAGATGTATCCTTGGTGTATGCGAGGATGATCTGTGTGACGTCATTATCTATTTTCTCAAGTCTTTTATTTATTTCTTTATTTCTTTCTTTCTTTCTTTCTTTATTTATTTTAATTTTAATTTTATTTTATTTATTTATTGTTTTGAGGGGGGGGGGGGGGGGGGGGTGGTGGCGTATTAAATGGTAGAAAGTATCAGTTTCTTATAATACATCTCAAGCAGCTGTTGTTCAAGATTCTTCGTGGCCGTAGCTGTCATTACTGACAAACCATTTCTGCCTGGGTTATGATGCGCTCTGTGTCATGCTATCATCAAATTAACGTTTCAACAACACGTTTGATTTATTCATGTCATCCATTTTTATGAAAATCATGAAAAGCTAGTTGTATTTATTAAACTCAAAGTTCTCCTTAAGTGTATGCAAATATGTATGTGCAGCTTAAATGCTTATGTTTTGCATATCCTTTACAGGACATCGCTGTCAACATCAGCATCTTTCAGCTGATTGTTGATGTCAGAGTGTTGGGGGAATAGAGAAAGGACATATACATGACAATAGAGATATCGGAGACAGGACTGGAGATACGTCATAGACAGGACATAGACGGGACAACAAGACCCAGCTATAAAGGGGACATAAGTCTATGAACAGGACACAGGGACAGAGAGACAGGACTACGTCCTTGACCGACACTCAAGCTTGCACAACAAGACCGGACAGCCAGGACGGCGTGACTACTGATACAGCCCGACTAGCCCGGGATACACGGGGTCAAGTACCACGTGGTTAGCAGGCCGCACACCAGAAGGCTTCAGACGGAGACTGGACACGTTAGGGGGAAGACGCATGTATTCTGAAGAGCGAGTGTATTGATTGCAGGGTGTGAGAGCTAGCTTGCCGAGCTACGTTATAGAGTATTGAGTGCGGGGTTTTTGTGATCGCATGATGGCTATGGCTGAGTGTTAATTGCTGTTAATGTATATAACATATAGTGTATGCCATGTGTGCGAAAACGGTGATCTGTATATACACTATGTTAATATTGCTGTGATGCATAAATAAATGGTTTGAACCACATGCGACGTTTGAGATCTATGAGTGCATGTGAGGGAACTCGCTGTGACGTGTAGAATGATGAACTAAGGTTTGCCTGTATTCTATAAGATGTTGACAGTTGATTTCTTGGCAATATTACGTTCAGTAGTTTGCCATTGCTTTCTGAGCGGCCGGCTAACATACCCCTATAAGTTACCGTCTCGATTCGAACCACTGCTGATTCTCACCGTCGTCACGTTACTTACGAGAGTATACGAGATTACGGAAGAAAAGTCGCTGACCTCTAGGCCAGGAAGCCGGCCTTAAGGGCTTATACATGCCTTTATATTACAGTTGGTGGGGGTGGAAAAATAACTTTTTCTAGAGAGGATAAGTCAGGGAAGTAACTTGCCCTATTCAGTTGTTTCTGCAACAACAACAAAACTTATTCTACATATGTAATTCTTTTTTCTCACTCGCGGGAGTGCCAAGAGCAGTGACATCTATCTTTTCTACAAACCATTTTTTCAATGATTTCTTGAATATCCAGGGACTAGTTTTGCGATCATCTTTCATGAGACATATGTCCCGAGTTTTCTTACTTAAATAACCCCTGGGAGCGTGCAAGGGATTTGAACCTGCAACCACTGCTAAACGTCAATGTGAGACATCCCGACTTCTGACATTATTGGGTCGCTCGTCTCTGATAGAAACTAGGGAGAAATCCATATATAAAAGAATTAGTGGGGGTACTGTGCGTAGTAAGGGATGTTATAATGGATGAAGAAATCTGGTGCAGCACCAGATTTTTTTTAGTTTTTGACTATATAAAAAGTCTACCACCGTAAGCGAACAAAACTAAACCAGAATTTTAAAAAATTGGCGGATATTTTCTTTGGTTAAGTCCGGTTGTCACTTCCTGTTAACTACATCCGGTTGACTTCCGGTCCATGGGTACTCCTACCCAAATAGGCGCCGGGTACCTGGGTTCGAGTCCCAGTCTATGGGAGTGCGAGTGAGTGTGTGTGTGTGTGTGTGTGTGTGTTTGTGTGTGTGTAGGGGTAGGCCACTGTGAGGGTCGCGAGGGAATGAGCCCTAACCCGGATATTAGCGTTTGCCCCACAAAGGTGCCACCAACCCATACCTACTGAGAGAAGATGAAGAGTGGTGAGAAACAAGGTCCTGGCCTGAACCCAAAGGCAGTATATACTACACTTTGAGCTAGCCGAAAAGGACCATAGATAATGTCACCATTACCCTTACCCCGGTCAACGTCAAGGAGAAGGTATAGTAGGGTCCATCGCCGGCTCAGAACGATAGTCATGTGACTAAATAGCCACCGAAGCAGCTGAATATGGTTTTACACTCACAGTCTTATCAATCCGAAGGTGAAAGTTTTTTTTTCTGAGGTTAAATTATGGTGTATTTTTTTTTTTCTTGTATATTGTATGCGTCTTTTTTTTTATTTTTTAAAACGTTTATTTCATACAAATCAATGTATATTAACAAGGCGTAATGTGTGTTTCTTTTGTTTGTGTATATTACAGAGCGTTGCCGTTTGTTAGTGTTAGGTGTCACATGTGTGAACAAAGCAAATACATACATATATACAGTTATATTATGACATTTAAGGCATAGTGCATGTAAACGCGCGCACACACACAAACACATACTCGTACACATGCGCGTGCAAATACATGCAACACACACACACACCTGCATCCACACCCAGACGCATACATATGTTACTGCCAGCGACACAGGTACACATCCACAATATATTTCATGTTGTACATTCAAATATAATAATGGGAAAATTAATAATAATGGTAGCAGTAGTAATAAACGTATTAATAATAATAAGTAATAATAATAATAAATAAATAATAATAATTGTCAGATTATTTGGCCTGTAAAACATTTTTTTTTTTAAATTTCATGTTTTCCTTTAAAATTTCAACAAGATTACAACAAATGCATTAATATACACATATGCGATAATATTACATTTATGGCATGTGCAATTGCCTACACATTACTTGATGATGATGATGATGATGATGATGATCATGACGACTAAATAGCCACCGAAGCAGCTGAATATGGTTTTACCCTCACAGTCTTATCAATCCGAAGGTGAATGTTGTCCACATGGGGTAATGGACACCGTAGACAATGTCGAAGTGTAACTCGTGTATCTTCAACTTTAGGAAAAGAGACTGAAGCCAGATTACGGCTAATAATTCTATATATGGGTATATTGCCACAATTAATAAACATGTAATAACATATAGACAGTGATTAATTCTAGAGAAAATAGCACCAAGGACCAGTCTTAATAGTATACATTAAATTAAATTAACATAATCAGTGAAGTTTGCAAATTAATCATTAAAATAATATTTTTTTTAAAAATAACGCCAGTTATTTCCCTTGCACCAATACTAAAGAACAAACATGTATCAATAACTACTAAGAAAACACTTTACAACACAATCTTACTACCAACTCTATGCTACCAATGCTAAATCTGGACAATGACAGAAAAAGAGAAAAGAAAAATCACAACAACAGAAATGAGGTTCCTGAGAAGAATACTCAACTTATCGAGAAGAGAGAAGATCAGAAATGAAGAAATGAGGACTAAAGTGGGGGTTAAAGCAGCACTAGATTTTATTAGAAAGCAGCAAGTCAAATGGTTTGGCCATGCAAGTAGGTTACCAGTCAACAGCATACCACAACAAGCAATGATGTACAGACCAGATGGAAACAGAGGAAGAGGCCGACCATGTAAACGTTGGACGGAGGGAATAGCAGAGTCCATGGGAATATCGATATATGAAGCCCATAATCGGGCACTCTCTCGAAGTTTATACTTCACCTCGACACCGCAAGGTACAAGAGGAATATGATGAGATGAGATGAGATTTACCTTGCGTATTTTGGAAATCGTTGTGTACCGGCAAACATAGGGTATGTCATCTGCGCTTAGTGCAATATCGCAGTAACCAATTAACGCCCGGTAGTCAAAGTTGACATATAGTATTTTTAAATTGCACTGAATCGCGTGTGCTCATCGCCAAATGTATAAACAAATAGTGTAATGTACTTTGCTTGGGTGCCAATTATGTAACCACATGTAAAAGCTGTATAAATGGTAACATACAACTATAATTTATGCCAGAAATTGTACATCTCGAACGGCAAAACCTGTCGGTATGCGTGGAAGGTGAGATATATGCTTTAGATTGAAGTAATCTCACAAAAGCGGTAAAACAGCATCAGCGAGGCAAGCCCCAGGCATGTCATGCAAGGCAAGCTCCGGACATGTCTTAAGCTCTAAATATTAGCTTACTATCACAGAATACGACTCAGACATTAGCAAGGTACTTTAGGTCATTCCTAGACGCTGTAAAAACTGTGACGATGAATCACAATCATGCAAGGCATTCCCCGGGCATGTCATACGTATCAAGCTCCTGTCACGTCTTTTTCCTTCTTCAGTGTTCCGAGCCATTGCGGTTCTTTGCTTCAGATACAAGCTGTCTCAATTCGTCTCTCTGGTCGACCTTCTCTTGCCAGTCATTGATTCCAAGTGCTTGTAGGTCTGCATATATATTATCTCTCCACCGTCTTTTTGGTATACCTTGTGGTCTACGGTCATTTATTTCCTGAGTGTAAGCGAGCTTTGTTTCCCTATTATCTTCCATTCTTTCTATATGCCCCAGCCATTGTATTCTATTAGCCTTCATGATACCAGTGATTAGCGGGGACTTAAACAGATCATATATGTCTTTGTTACTTCTTCTTTTCCACTCTCCACTTTGTGTATCCCTAATGGGTCCAAAGATGCGTCTTAAAACTTTGTTCTCAAAGGTTTGTAGCACGGCTTCGTCTAATTTCGTTGTACTCCAGGTTTCAGAGCCTTAAAAAGTCGCTTAAAAGTCGACAGGGTCGACTTCATTGCACCGTGTTTTATCCCATGTGGCTCGGTATCTTTCCGTAGCACGGAAAGCGTCGCACAAAGCACGAACTCCGTAGCTTTTAGCGACGACCCACAGGAGTCTCCGAAACATTTAACTCGTAAACCGAAGGACGCGGCCCGGAATCGAACCCACAACCTTCGGAGCACGAGTCAAACGGCTTGACCACTTAGCCACAGAGACTCCCAAAATCACAACTTGTCTGATCAGTGTTTTGTATATTGTGATCTTGGTGTTACGAAATAGCGCATTTGATTTTAGTAGATGTTGTAGAGCATAGTTTATCTTATTTCCATAATTGATTCTAGTTTGTATTTCTTCCCTTATGATGTTGGAGCAGTTGAAGATTGTACCCAGGCATTTGTATGTTCCTGTTCTTTTAATGGTCATATTATCTATTTGTATGTGGCCAGAGTTTTTAGCCATTCCTTCTCTTGAAATTATCATATATTCTGTCTTATCTTGGTTGATAACGAGGCCCATCCGTTGTGCTTTTTCTTTTAAGTGAATCAATATTTTCAATGTCTTTTATTCATTTTCCCCTATAATATCTATATCATCTGCATATCCAAGCAGCTTGGATGTTCCTCCAATATCACATTCCTTATTTACCCTCTTACAACTTTCTCTAGAGCCAGACTGAAGAGCAGCGGCGACAGTGCATCACCCTGTTTCAAGCAAGATGTTATTTGGAAAGGGTCTGATTTCCTGCCTTTGTAGCTTCCATGCATAGTCTGGTCATGTTGATTAACTTCCTTGGTATTTTAAATTCCCGTATAGCATTCCATAGACTATTCCTATGGACACTATCATAAGCCTTTTTAAAATCCACAAAAAGGTTATGGAGATCTCTTTTATATTCATAATTTTTCTCGGCTATTTGTCGTAAGATAAATATCTTATCTATTGTTGATCTGTTTTGTCTAAAACCCGCCTGGTAGTCACCTAATATGTATTCTGAATATGGTTTTAGTCTATTTAGTAATCCTGCGGATAGTGCAATATAGCTTGTGGACAGTAGTGATATTCCTCTATAATTTTCACACTGGAATCTATCTAGTTTCTTAAAGATAGGTATCAATAATGACTCTTTCCAGTCATTGGGTACTTCTTCTGTCCTCCTGATTTTTATTATTAGTTCGTATAGCTTTAGATGTGATGCATGGCCACCCGCCTTTATAAATTCAGCAGCAATTCCATCAGCCCCAGTTGCCTTATTGTTTTTAAGTGTTCCGAGCCATTGCGGTTCTTTGCTTCAGATACAAGCTGTCTCAATTCGTCTCTCTGGTCGACCTTCTCTTGCCAGTCATTGATTCCAAGTGCTTGTAGGTCTGCATATATATTATCTCTCCACCGTCTTTTTGGTATACCTTGTGGTCTACGGTCATTTATTTCCTGAGTGTAAGCGAGCTTTGTTTCCCTATTATCTTCCATTCTTTCTATATGCCCCAGCCATTGTATTCTATTAGCCTTCATGATACCAGTGATTAGCGGGGACTTAAACAGATCATATATGTCTTTGTTACTTCTTCTTTTCCACTCTCCACTTTGTGTATCCCCTAATGGGTCCAAAGATGCGTCTTAAAACTTTGTTCTCAAAGGTTTGTAGCACGGCTTCGTCTAATTTCGTTGTACTCCAGGTTTCAGAGCCTTAAAAAGTCGCTTAAAAGTCGACAGGGTCGACTTCATTGCACCGTGTTTTATCCCATGTGGCTCGGTATCTTTCCGTAGCACGGAAAGCGTCGCACAAAGCACGAACTCCGTAGCTTTTAGCGACGACCCACAGGAGTCTCCGAAACATTTAACTCGTAAACCGAAGGACGCGGCCCGGAATCGAACCCACAACCTTCGGAGCACGAGTCAAACGGCTTGACCACTTAGCCACAGAGACTCCCAAAATCACAACTTGTCTGATCAGTGTTTTGTATATTGTGATCTTGGTGTTACGAAATAGCGCATTTGATTTTAGTAGATGTTGTAGAGCATAGTTTATCTTATTTCCATAATTGATTCTAGTTTGTATTTCTTCCCTTATGATGTTGGAGCAGTTGAAGATTGTACCCAGGCATTTGTATGTTCCTGTTCTTTTAATGGTCATATTATCTATTTGTATGTGGCCAGAGTTTTTAGCCATTCCTTCTCTTGAAATTATCATATATTCTGTCTTATCTTGGTTGATAACGAGGCCCATCCGTTGTGCTTTTTCTTTTAAGTGAATCAATATTTTCAATGTCTTTTATTCATTTTCCCCTATAATATCTATATCATCTGCATATCCAAGCAGCTTGGATGTTCCTCCAATATCACATTCCCTTATTTACCCTCTTACAACTTTCTCTAGAGCCAGACTGAAGAGCAGCGGCGACAGTGCATCACCCTGTTTCAAGCAAGATGTTATTTGGAAAGGGTCTGATTTCCTGCCTTTGTAGCTTCCATGCATAGTCTGGTCATGTTGATTAACTTCCTTGGTATTTTAAATTCCCGTATAGCATTCCATAGACTATTCCTATGGACACTATCATAAGCCTTTTTAAAATCCACAAAAAGGTTATGGAGATCTCATTTATATTCATAATTTTTCTCGGCTATTTGTCGTAAGATAAATATCTTATCTATTGTTGATCTGTTTTGTCTAAAACCCGCCTGGTAGTCACCTAATATGTATTCTGAATATGGTTTTAGTCTATTTAGTAATCCTGCGGATAGTGCAATATAGCTTGTGGACAGTAGTGATATTCCTCTATAATTTTCACACTGGAATCTATCTAGTTTCTTAAAGATAGGTATCAATAATGACTCTTTCCAGTCATTGGGTACTTCTTCTGTCCTCCTGATTTAGTTCGTATAGCTTTAGATGTGATGCATGGCCACCCGCCTTTATAAATTCAGCAGCAATTCCATCAGCCCCAGTTGCCTTATTGTTTTTAAGTTGTGTGGTTACATATAGGATTTTTTCAACTGCAAGTTCTTCAATTTGTGCTTCACATGTTAGAACCTCTTCCTGTGGGAAGTGTTACTTGGAGCTTCACAATTTATTAATTCAAAAAAATATTCTTTCCACGTGTTGCACATTTATTATTGGTATTTATCATATTCTCATTTTTGTCTTTTTAACCATATGTGTTGTGTTGGTGCCCTCGTTTCATTGACTTCAGTTCTAGAAAAAAAAACTTTCTGGATTCGTTTTTCTGGTGATTAGTTTCCATTTCTTTGATTATATTACTGATATATTCTTGCTTCTGCTGTCGAACTTTTTTGTAGCCTCTTTACATTCATTTCTATCTTGCTCTTCCTTTTGGATGTTGTTGATTTCATTTAGCCATAGCTGTCTGGAATTCTTTTTCCTAATGACTTCTTGTTCACATTTTGATTGAACCCTCTGTTCTTTCTATGCGTGGCTAACACACCGAGACATTCTTATGCGGTAGTTTGAATTGCATTCTTAATGTTCAACTAAGTTTGGCCAACGCTTTCCTCCAACGGGTTTTGTAGAATTTCAAGTTTACATTTTATTTCATTGTGACGAAACGGGACTAGATACAGTCTGTCCTCTGTATTGTTTCCCTTTCGGGATAAGACGGGTTAATTTCCCTTGATATGGTGACCATAACTAGGGAATTCCCCGGTTAAAATAGTCTGTAACGTCACAATTTGGGTGACTTCTGGAAGATGCTAGAATGTCCCCAGCCCAGTCCGTACGTGTTTGTTGGCACGTTGGACTCACAATTGCTCGGGACTCACGGGGTTTTGGATTTCTCCATGATCCTTGGGACTTTCGAGGCCCGACGAGGTAATTGTGGTGCGCACTTAGCTATCCAACGTCAGGCGCCAGCCAAATTTCGTCAGGGAAGGCCGCAGTAATTCACTGCTAAAAGAGATATCGTTTATCGCAGCCAGAGCGGACACATGCAGTGAAATGGTGTGACTCGTAGATCACAGGTAATGTTGAATTACTTTATGTATTAGCAGTTGTCCGTAAATACCGCCAGCAGTCGAAAGACGTTGAATCGCCCGACCAAAATAAGTATCTCCGCGGAGCGCATAATTGACGTGCGAATGTCTGCATTTTTAATTAGCTGTTATTGATCGGCTAGGTAATGTGTTGTCAGACGCGTCCGGTAACGCCAACTGTTGTGATGCTGTATAAACATTAGGCCTGTGATACGTGTGTTCCATCTGATAGTTGTGTAAATCCGATGTTAGTATATCTGATAGAATTTACTGTTAGAGTACAAATTATATGCATTGTTAGTGACATGTACGTTGATGTTATCACTGCTATGTGTAAGTATGTTCGGGTAATTTACCAACTGTGTAGCAGATGTGTTAACTATCTGGTTTAGTGATTACATACTCAGGAGCTGTAAGGAATTTTGACATTCGTTACATTGTGATGTTAGAATCAATTGATAGTGATGTGTCATTTGCATAGCTAGAATAGGTTTGTAACTTATGCCTGATATCAGTGGTGGTTATTATTCCGGGAAACAAGGTGGTGTTATTTCATTGGGATGTGCAGGTAAGTACTTGCTGTGTGAAGATGCCAGTGCTATTCCTCCTAGGCAGAAATGTTTTGTATTTACTGGATAGCGGTTGATAGGAAGTATTTATGATGCCTGATGTCACTGCTTGTTTACATGCCCGTCCGCCAGAGTGACCATGCGTATCCAATCGTGCGTATGTCTATCCGACCGACTGGTTATTAGGCCTGCCCGACCGACTGTTATGTTGCATATCCGACCCAACGCAATTGTGCGTAACCGGTGGTTGAATTAACATACCCGACCGAGAGCGATGCGGCGCTCTGTAATCGAGGCCGTTACATTTATGTAGATCCGAACTATGAACAGAATGTGGTCTGTCTCTATTATTCTCCTCTTCAAGAAACCTGACTCTGTTAATGGAGTAACTTATTCACTGAAGTGAGGAAGTAGTAGTAACCTCTGTGGTAATTGGACAGGATTTGGGGGACTGGAGATTTAGGAGATGAGGGGCTGGAAGCCTCTCTAAAATGGATGACGTGGCCTAACTCGCCACGGGACAAAGGTGCTCTTAGCCCACAGCAGCTGTGGGAAAGTGTTTCCGGTGGATGGCCACCATATCTGTGCTAGACCTGCACAGACTTGACCGTCATGGAATGAAGGTCAATTAATAAAGGTCTACACCTTGTTCTGGGACGGAGATCCCAGAACAGAAGCTGTTGCTGTGTTATGAGTTTGTTAATTAAGTTTAACAATTCCTAGTTTATAATTTATTAAGGCTACGTTAATTAATTGTGATGTAGATAATTTATTAATGTTGTGTAGTCATTAATGAGTTATGTTTAATTAATTGATCAATGGGTGAAGTGATTGATTAATTGTTGAGTTAGGTAGGTGAGGAGGATATGTCCGGCTGGGCACCTCCTAGATAATGTAACCACTACACTGAAAGAGAAGTAGGTGTATTTTCTGGTTGGTGGATGATGGAGAAACATGAGTGGATTAGCACCAGGTGAAGGATACTTTGACAGAGTCATACAGTCTACTCTGGTGCTATCGGGCTATCTGTTGCCCAGACGAGTAACTTGACTATAAACTTGTGTATTAGTGCTTTCTCTTTCAGCCTCATGCCTATACATTGTAGTTAAGAGTGGATCTATGATGTTGATGATCATTTATATATATATTGTATTATATATATTACTGAGAGGCATGTGTCAATGTGGAGATGCAGTGTAGTCCTTGTTGTAGTTGAGTACTCACACCAACCCCTCCATGTTTCAGGATCTGTTATAGGTTAGATCCGATGGAGAGTCATGAGTTCAACCATAAACTCGACGGGACTTGCTAGTTCCAGTGCCAATCAAGATGAGGTTTGAGGCATTACTGGGAGCAGTCATCTGAATCTGCCTACGTCAACTCTTGAGCAATTGAGTTGAGATTAGCCCGGTAGGTCTATGCTAAGACCACCGCAACGAGTCCGACGAAGTTAGTCAACCGATCCAGGTAGGGTCAAAGACTAAAGCGTCTATTGGTTCCAGCCAGTAAGGTACTGGTACAGTTCAAACTAAGTGAGGACCTTGATACTTTCAAGGCAATGAAGTTCAGGTGTTGAGAAGAGTGTTTACCAGTCATGACAATGGCCAGTTTATTAAGTTTCCGGCCCGGCTGGGTCGTCATGGGACACATTGTCTAATTTCACGTGAACTACGGTGTGAATCTACAGTTGTGAACCTTATTGAAGCCATGAACTGGGTCATATGACTGACAGCAGGGATTTAATATTCTGGTGAACTGTGCAGGTAGTTGATACCTACCGAACTGAGTTGATGGACAGACTTGGTGAACTGTGAAGGTAGTTAATACCTACCGAACTGTGTAAGATAGCTACATGAGAATATGTTCAGTTCTAACATTCACTTATTGAATCATGCAATGGGGACATTGTGGTTATTTGGAGTCAGCGCTCCGGATATTGGTTGCAGATAAGTTGAAAGACTGAAGAGCAACCAGGCTCTTATATACATTAGTGTATTGTGCTATAGTACTTTTCTCAGTGGGGGACATCTAGGATTCTAGGGTCGACCCAGACATCATCAGCGGAGTGGAACTTGTGATTTCTTACGTCATCGAGGGATGATCCTCGAACGTTGAAGTGTCTGTCAGGCATTAGTCCTACGCCTGACCAGCCTGAGATCTTGTTCACAGTGGGAGGAGAAGACTTTGGAAGGCACTATGCCTTGGAGTTCCTTTACGCTGGAGGTTCCTCGGGTGAGTCGTTGACTACGACGGGACAGCCTCACGAACTGAAGTCACAAGCTCTGTGATGAAGGCGGATCATCAGGAGATCTTCTCGTGTACATATTGTCTTCTATCCAGGCTTTCAGCCATCCTTCTCTGAGTTACAGTTGACGTATTTAGAAATTAAATGTTTGCTTTGTTAGCCAGGGCTTTGCGTATTAGTATGAATGTTGTCTTGACCGAGCCCCCTGTAGGTAGGAATCCATAAGTGGGGAGGAAAAGGTCAGCTGTTCCGGCTTGTGTGGGGCCTTGTAGATGTAAAGTCCTGATGGGGTGGTCGGAGCAAAGGCTGGGGATATTAACTATAGCTGACCCGGCCCGGCTTCGCCCAGGCCCTGGAGGGGATCTATCTATCTATCAGTCTGTCTGTCTGCTTGTTTGTCTGTCTGTCTGGCTGACCCGGCCCGGCGTCACCCAGTCCCTGGTGGGGAGCATCTCATTTAATTCATATAAGTAGTCATATAAGCTCTCCCGTTCCCGACTATCTTTTTGTGTGTCTATCGGTCTGTCTGTCTGTACCGGCCCGGCTTCACCCAGTCCCTGGTGGGGAGCATCTCATTTAATTCATATACGTAGTCATATAAGCTCTCCCGTTCCCGACTGTCTCTCTGTCTATCTGTCTGTCTGTCTGACCCGGCCCGGCTTCACCCAGTCCCTGGTGGGGAGCATGTCATTTAATTCATATAAGTAGTCAAATAAGCTTCCGTTCCCGACTATCTGTCTGTCTGTCTATCTATCTGACCCGGCGTGGTTTCGCCCAGCTCCTGGCGCACAGTAACTTAAAAGAATGTCCTTCCACACACCATTCATTATTTTTAATGAAAACTGTTTTTAATCACCGACATGACAGTTGATAAGTTCTTTAAGCAGAAAAAGATGGGTTACAATTTTATGCATTATGCATTATTTTTATGAAAACTTTGAAAGTACCTTAAAGATTATATCTCTATTTATTATAACTCATATGCCTCAAAATAACTATAGACAAAGAGTTTAACAATAGTGCAAGTAAGTCCAACAATATGACCATAAAGTATATAGAAATGTTATTAAAAGTTATGCCCCTTGAAATAACTTTTCTAGAGTGAAGTCCCCCTGCTGTATAGAAATTATATAATGAAAATGAAAAAGTAAATGTTATTAAATAAGTAGAAGATTTTACACTAAGAAACTATTATAGTCGGTTGCACAGGAATGAAAGGAAGACGTGTAGAAAATGTCATCTCAATCGTATGTACCGTTATCGAACGCATCCAATACAAACAAACAAACAAACAAAGCCACATACACTCTGTTTTATAGATATAGATGTTGCCCCAACAAGGAAGTGGTCGCTGTGGCACTCAGCTCCTCTAAAGCTTCTAACTTGTATGTTTGATGCATGTTTGTTGTTAATTAAAATGTGATCTATTTGATTATAGGTTCTCTTGTCAGATGATTTCCAACTATGTTTATGTATATCCTTTTTTGCAGTCTAGTACTGCTGATCTGCATTTCTTTGGCTTCTGCTAGGTTGATGACTATCCATCCATTATCATTTAAAGTTGTATGTATTCTTTCCATACCGGCAACTTTTTTATGAGTTTACTCTTTACCTATTTCTGCGTTGAAGTCTTCCAGCACAATCAGGATGTCCTGTTTGGGGGTTTCTTCTATGACATCTTCCAGATCATTATAAAAGTATTCTTTAATATCATCTTCTTTCTCTTCAGTAGGTGCATGTGCATTAATCATCGTTATATTTTTCCATTTACCAGTCCGAATTCGAGGCACATGTATCTGTTTCGTAACAAAATATTTTTTTACAAACGTGGGGAATATTAACAACACGCTTCAACCCCCAACCTGGAGGACCAGGGTGTTTCTCTTTGTCTGTTCTCTACCCTTTGACCTGTCCGGCTTGGGAGGCCCTGCCGGTAGCTACGCTACAGCCTCCATAGCTCTCAGGGTCATTGAGAAACTCAAGCTCCCCCACCAAGGCAATTTAGAAACACCATCGGGGGAGGGATATGTCTATAACTCTAAAAATTAGCTTACTATCACATAATACCACTCATACATTAGCAAGGTACTTTATATCATTCCCAGACGCACTACAAAACTGTTACGGTAAATTGAAATCATGCGAGGCAAGCCCCTGGCATGTCATGCGAATCAATCTCCGGACATGCCTTTAGCTCTAAACATTAGCGTACTATCACAGAATACCACTTAGACATTAACAAGGTACCTTACGTTATTGCCAGAAGCATTACAAAACTGTGATGATAAAACGAATGCATGCAAGACAAGCCCCGGACATGTCATGCGAGGCAATCCCGGTATGTCAATTCACCAAGGGATGCAACTCATGAATAACA
>JACEFZ010012798.1:50000-77500 GCA_014155875.1 Cepaea nemoralis
CTACGGTGTCCATTACCCTATGCGGACAACACTAATCTTCGGATTGATAAGACTGTGAGGGTAAAACCATATTCAGCTGCTTCGGTGGCTGTTTAGTCACAGGTCTATCATTCTGAGCTGGTGATGGACCCTACTATACCTTCTCCTTGAGGTTGACCGGGGTAGGGGTAATGGTGACATTTTCTATTGTCCTTTTTGCCTAGCTCAAAGTATAGTATATACTGCCTTTGGGGTAAGGCCACCACTCTTCGTTTCCTCTCAGTAGGTATGGGTTGGTGGCCCTTTTGTGGGGCAAATGCTACTATCCGAGGTAGGGGCCCATTCCCTCGCGCCCCTCACAGCGGCCTACCCTACACTCAAACACACACACACACTACCATAGACTGGGACTCAAACGCAGTTGCCCGGCGCCTATTTGGTCAAATTATTTATATAAGTATTCCACATGGGCGGGGCTTGCCTCGCTGTAGTCATGCGGTCCCGCGAACCGGACCGGGTGGGCGTGGGACATCTGGGTAGGGAGTACCCATGGACCGGAAGTCAACCGGAAGTTGTCAACAGGAAGTGACAACCGGACTTAACCCAAAAAAATACCCGCCAATTTTCAAAATTATGGTGCAGTTTTGTGACGTTTCGCTTGCGGTGATAGACTTTTTATATAGTAAAAATATCCTGATTTCCTCATCCATTACAACATCCCTTACTACTACTGTCATTTGTGTGTATGAACTTTGATGTTACAGGCATGTACGACGTTGACTAATATGACTGATTGTGCACCGCAGATTCTAATTGTCTGAAGTTGAATGCTTTTTTCATTCCATTTTCACATGTTTACAATATTTGCAAATATCATGTCTCTAACGAGAATAGTCTAACCTAAATTACGTTGTTTATAAATCTTGGAAGTTTGAATATGTTGTCGCCTAGGAGAGCCGTCTGAGCACAACCACATCGGAGCTGTAGTTGGGTTTGTCAACCATGCGACATAATATTTTTTTTTTTTACACTGGCACAATTCCAGTACAAGGTTTGGACTGCGCCTGGCCCTGCAGCCAGCAGGGTTAGGATCGGCTAGCTTCTCCCAGGAGGGGTGAAAAGTGAAAATTAGTAGCCTGCCGATGACCCGCAGACTACACAAGTCAACCACACCTCCAGTGGTGTAGACTGGGAAACCATGACCGCGAGGTCATGGGCTAACGGGGCTATGGCTCGCCCTTTGGTCAGATTTATCTCCTTAACCTGCGACATACATACATACATACCTACCTACCTACCTACCTACCTACCTACCTACCTACCTAACTACAGACAGACAGACAGACAGACAGACAGACAGACAGACAGACAGACAGACAGACAGACAGACTTACATACATACATACATACATACATACATACATACATACATACATACATACATACATACATACATACATACATACATACATACATGATTTATGCATTTATCGGTATAATACATCCCAGGTGAATAGTAGCGCTTCTCAAACGATAACCTTCTTAAATTAGATCCAATGCCGCGTGGTATATTGACCGGTCTCGAACTGTTAGCTCGTTCTGCGGTCATCAGTATCTAGTGGACATTTTACACAACATCCTCGTTAATGCAATACAGATCTATTAAGGTTGCGTTTACTTCCAGCTTGCTAATATATGATTTGCTGAAAACTGTGTTCTATAATTCGTCCCTTTTCGGATATAAATTGACGTTAACGCCAACTGAGTGCTTTCCAGATATTCACAATCAGCATCAAGTCGTACAACCATGAGCTTAGCGCTTCTTTACATTTCGCTATGACAAGCTTGAGACAATTTAATACTAGTGTACATATCGTAAAGATAAAATGAGCAACAATACTGAGATCATGCACATGTCACTAAAAGAAATCAATTAACAGTATACATGTCACAATGAGAAACCAAAGGCATGACGATAGTCAGTATCACATGAACACAATCACAAGTGACTGAAAACCTTCACTTTATTTGGATCAAATCCTGCAGAGGAGATGACACATCAGTTGTTCTCAGTTCTGATGACGCATTTTCGTTCGAACTGAGTATCTCAAAAAGACTAATGTTCAAACCACTCAGGATGACATTAGAGTGTTATTTATTGTAATATTACATTTTTCCGAGCATTGAATTGGCGTCTGTTTGAAATATTACATCGATCCGAGAATTGATTTGGCGTCTGGTTGCAATATTACATCGTTCCGAGCATTCGGGTGTCGCCTGGTTGCAGTGAAGCACCTGAAGCATGAAGAAACAAGAACTAATCTAGGACCTATTCCAGCTGGTTCACATGTGATGTGCTGAATCACGACCTGCGTGAGTTCTAGCATGCCTCACCAGAGCTTTAGTTACAGTGCGAGTCTTGCATGCTTCTTAGCTTAAAGAGGGAAAGAAGAACTCTCAACACATTCATTAATTCATTCATTCAGTATCATGTCCATTACAGAACCTCACTCCCATAACAACCTTCCGGAAAACCTCTCGATCATAAGCAAGATGTCCAGCGTCCGATACACCTGTATGGAGATCATCTCCCACATCCAGCACATCTTCTCTTTGGCCTTCTTCTTTCACTCTTCCCAGGCATTTACCCTGCATTATTGTTCTCTCCAAGCTTTCGTCACGTTTCAAGTGACACAAATATTTCAATTTTCTTTGTTTTATCGTCCGTAATAGCCAAACTTCTTCAATATTCAGCTCTTGAAGTATTGATGCATTTGTTCTTTTCTTTACCCAAGATATTCTTAGAACTCGTCTATAACATTTATATTCAAAGGCAGGTTGTTTAGTAAGTGTCATTCTGTTCTTTTGGTGGTATGTAATCAGGCTGTTCTTCGTTTGCTCCTTCCTTAGCCAGTCGATCGGCTATGTCGTTCCCGGGTACTCCACAGTGGTATGGTATCCACTGTATGATGACCTTATGCTGACTGCTAACTTCAGAAAGTAGTGTCCTTAGAACTGGTAATTTCCCAGACAGGAGTGCCTCTATTACTGATTTTGCATATGTCAATATCACAACAGGTTGTCTACCATGGCTGGTATTTTGTAATTTCTCTATTGTTATCTTGATTACCTCAATTTCAGCATCATAGTTATGGCAGTACTTTACTGTTGGAAATATGGCCGTGTCCCTAGTATTATTTGGGTATTCTATATACACTCCAACTCCTCCATTTCGAACATCATTTTGCGCTGACCCATCTGTGTAGACTCGGATCCAGAGATCCTGTGGGTATTCATCACCAAGGAAGCTGAGAGTGGCTGTTCTACGCTGTACACTGTTCTGTTCTTCCGTGTCAAATATTCCTCTCACTTTTGTCTGGATTTGTAGCGATAGTCTATGTTCATCTTTCTATGGAGTTCGCACTGGAATAGTTGTCAGTTGGATACCAAGTCGTTTGGCCCGGTGGATAAAACTACTTCTTTTCAACCGCCCCCTAGCTAAGTTTTCAAATCGGTTCTTCATAGGGTGGCCTGGCAATCTGAGGAACATGTCTGCTTTTATTAGTGTTTTTGTATCTTTGCGTTCTCTCAGTGCTTCTTGTGTCCTGCCCATTTTCTCCATTGCTAATAAAGGGGTTGATCTCATCCCTCCTGTGATGACTCTAAGAGCTTGATTTTGCACAGTGTCCAGCTCTTGTAGTGTAGGTTTTGATGCTGAACACCACGCAGTTGACCCGTATTCCAGGTGTGGTCGTATGTTCTGTTGATAAACTTTGCCCAAGTATTTTTCCACTGGCTCCCCATGTGGTTCCATTTAGCTTACTCAGGATGGCTATTTTCCTTCTGGCCTTTGCTACAGCTTTTTTGGGTGTTTTCTCCATTTCAGCCTGTCATCAAATATTACACCAAGGTATGTTTGTTCTATATCTTCTCTTAGGGGCGTTCCGTTTATCTGGATGATCCCTGCCTTTTGTTTCGCAGAGAGAGTAAATAGAGTGGTGCTGCACAAATCAGTCAGAAGGCCATCAAACCCTACTCAAGACGACTACCACGTTATTGAAAGACCAGAACAGGTAATTATTCTGCACCTCAGATCAAGACACAATAGATTACGCAACCACATGTATACAAAATTCAAGATTGGTGTCTCAGCCATGTGCACATGTGGTTTGGCGTAGCAGACAGCAGAGCACATACTCCAGGACTGCCCAAACTACAACATATCCAGGCGAACCTCCTGGCCTAGAGAGACAATAGTGGAAGATAAACTCTATGGACCGCTGAGTGAACTAAAAAAGACTGTTAGATTCATACAAGAGACAACATTGCAGTTATAGACATATTTCAAGCGAACGAAATAAGAAGAAGAAGTAAGTTGACAGGTCTCACTGGCGTATGTTGCAATGGGAAAGATGCATGCTCTTAAAAATCTGATTTTAGTAATTCTATCTGGCGCACACGATAATTTATTCATTTGTTTTAGTCTTTGAAGAGCAGTTGATAGTCGTCGTTAAATTTCTTTCATTGTGTCACCGTTGTTGGTAATCAATGACCCAAGATATTCAAAATGTTCCACCACCTTCAATATTTTCCTCATTAACATATAATTCTTTCTCCATAGTAGTTTTATCTGTATGCATTATCTTTGTTTTTGCTATGTTAAGATATAAGTTGTGATTTTCACTATTCAATTGGGTTGAGGCTATTAGGTTGTCTATACCATTCTGTGTTGTGGATAGTAATACTGTATCATTAGCCTACCGAATCTCTGTTATGTCATGACCACCAATATTTAGGGCATCATATAGCTCCCTATCATATCTTACATTTTTTAAATCATATTTTCGGCGTACAGGTTAAATAAATAGGGGGACAGCACACATCCCTGACGGACTCCTTGCTAGATGTCAAACCAATCTGATGTCTCGCCATCTATTCTAACCGCTGCTTGTTGGTCTTGATAGAGCATTCTTATAAGTTGTATTACATGTGATGGAAAACCCATATTCCTTATGATTTCCTAAAGATTCTGATGTTGTACACCGTCAAATGCTTTTGAGTAATCCATGAAACATGAGAATAGGTTTAACTTAAATTCTCTGAACTTCTTAATTATTAAACGTATGTTGAGAATGTGATCTCTTGTTCCTCTTGCTTGCCTAAATCCAGCTTGAACAACATTAATTTCTTCTTCGTTATGGTTTATTGGCAAGTTTTGCAAAAGGTAGTTTGCCATTGCTGTCCTTCTGGGCAGTGACTGTACTAGTCGGTGGCCATAGCCATTGTCTCTACTGATGAGATTATCTGCCTATCGCCACAGAGTGCAATCCATAACCTACAGCAATCAGTCGTATGCTCTCACCCTCCATCCACCACCTGCTTCCATGGCTTTACATCACCCTGATAGGGGGGCTAAACGGGTACTCCACCTTACCCAAGGGTGTCCGGTAGATAACGGACGAAAGGAGGCGTCTTACATCTCTTTTGATAGGGGATAACACCACCCCGCTAACCGGGCTCAAAGAATAGGAATTCACAGTGACTTTTCGACAGGATTCTCAGTTAGACATCAACATCTAATAGTAAGTGTTTAAGCTATGGCCGAATCGCTGACGACATCGTAGTTATGTGAGCGGTTGAAAAGGGCTATTCTTGCGCAAGATAACAATATTTGTCTGGCGCAATGATACGTGTCATACCGTCAGCTGTCAGTTCGCGAAAAAAGTTATTTTGTAGCGAAATCGCGGGTGTCGAGTACCGTGTCGTTTGGTTATAGTTGTATTTGTTTGTTGCTATCAGTCCTTTATGTTTCTTTCAGATAAAAAGATATGTTCGTCTGCGTTACATTTTGTATACTTCTCTTGTATACGTTTACGTGTGTTGTCGCGTGGTACTATTTTCTACTTCTTTATGAAATAGGTGACATATGGGCATGGGTGTGGATGGCAGTACAAATATTGAGTATATAGAAGAAATCGACTTAATTTATAACAAACAGAGATGTAGCTTCATAATTCATAAGATGTGTTTTTGAAAAAACTTTTATAAAAGTTTTTACGTTTGCAAGGGAGGTAAATGTGATTGTTCTTGACTACTTCTTTATACCTTCATAAATTTGGTGCGCACCCCTTCTTTTCTATTCCTAATCCCATCTTTTCTGTCTATCCTGTGTTGTGTTGAGAAAGAATAAGAAGTTTCATAATGCCAAAGCGTATACCAACGATTTTTATGAACCATTCTTATGACCTATATTTTTGTAATAAGACCTTGAAGAGTCAGAAACGAAGAAGAAGTATAACTTCATAGCGATTTGCTATATGGGACAATGATAAAAGACAAGTGGAGAATTAGTAGAAGTGAAAGTAGTTACTTAAGATAGAGTTAGTTTGGGGTGGCTTGGAGAAAGAATATTGGGGGTTAAGGTGTTGATGAGGGAAAGAATGTTTAGAATAAGGGGGTTAGGGGTTAAGACTTTTGAAGAAAAGTCTTTTTAAAGAAAGGGAGGTCTATAACAGAGTGAGTACCATCTCTGTTAATAGGTTTGATGTGCTAAGTTTAGGCACGCTTGAGCATCCTATAAGAACGTTACTAAGGATGCTCAAGCCGTGACGTAGGGTTTTTGGGGAGGTTAGTTACAGCTAAGGTCTGGAGAAATGAACATCATACCATGTAATCTGTGTAATATTCTTCGGCTTATTATGTTCAATAAAACCTTTTAGAAAATAACATCGGGACTCGTTTTATAATCGTCCCTGTACCTGTACTGTAACAGAGCGCAACCAGAGCTGGTCACAGGGGCCAGTGCTAGAATTCATAATTAGCGACATCAAGTTAAGGCAAATAGATTTTCACAACATAACCAACAGCATAGAGGCAGAGAGCGTATCACAACACGTACAGAGAACCAAACAGGCCAAGGAAGGGGTATTTCACACATTGCCAACATTGCAAAGCAAGAGTTTAGGGAGTTTCAGGCTCTGCAGCGGGAGGAGAGGGATGCAGCCAAAGAAGCTGAAAAGGAAAGACTTGCGGCTGAATGAGAAGAAAGACAACTACAGGTTGCTCGTGAGAAAGAAATGAAAGAGAGAGAATTAGCTTTCGAAAGAGAGAAACTAGCCACAGAAAAAGAAAGACTGGCTGCGAAAGATAAAGAAATGGCCTTGGAAAAGGAGAAGCTTGCATTTGAAAGAGAGAAACTAGCGGCCGAAGTTCTAATGAAAAAGAAAGAGATAGAAGGGAACCTAAATGTAAAGACCCTTGAGATGGACACAGAAGCAGAGATTGCACAGGCAAAATAACAAGGGAAAACTGAAGATCCTATCAAACGTTACCAGGATATTATCAGGAACTTAACTCAAGGCGACTCAATCAGTGCATGGGTGACTAATTTCAAAGTTTTAGCCAAGTCTTATAAAATTCCGGAGAATATGTGGCCTATCTTATTTCACCGTCACTTGGTTCTGGAGCCTTTGAAAGTTGTGGAGTTGATCCCAGAGAATTTACGGATCAACTATACATATATACGAGATCGGGTACTATCTCACTTCTCTTTAGATGAACAATGTTTGAGAACAAAGTTTAAGACACTCACACCGAAGGCAAATCAAAAGTTTCTATAATACGTTTCTGAGACTTCTTCCATCAATGATAAATGGCTAAAGGCGGCAAAGGTGAACTCAGACTTTGAAAAGATGAGAGATCTCATGATCAGAGATAAATTGCTATCATCGGTCCCTGAAGCAATGCACATATTCCTTATGGAAAACAAATGTCAATCAGTGCCAGAGATGGAGGCACGTGGGGAATCTTTCTATAACGCACATCGTGAGATAATTGCGGATGGAGCGCAACCAGAGCTGGTCACAGGGGCCAGTGCTAGAATTCATAATTAGCGACATCAAGTTAAGGCAAATAGATTTTCACAACATAACCAACAGCATAGAGGCAGTGAGCTTATCACAACACGTACAGAGAACCAAACAGGCCAAGGAAGGGGTATTTCACACATTGCCAACATTGCACACTTCAGCATGTGAGTCTTGAGATGTGTGACAAACACCTGGATTACGACACGTACCTAATCAGTAACAGAGTGAGTACCATCTCTGTTAATAGGTTTGATGTGCAAAGTTTAGGCACGCTTGAGCATCCTATAAGAACGTTACTAAGGATGCTCAAGCCGTGACGTAGGGTTTTTGGGGAGGTTAGTTACAGCTAAGGTCTGGAGAAGTGAACATCATACCATGTAATCTGTGTAATATTCTTCAGCTTATTAGTGTTCAATAAAACCTTTTAGAAAATAACATCGGGACTCGTTTATAATCGTCCCTGTACCTGTACTGTAACAGTACAGATTTGGCGCCGCACACCAGGATTTCGATTTTGAACTTAGATGTCGCGGACACATAACGAGAAGTACTGAAAACAACATAGCACAGCAGAGAACTTTCATGGGGAAATTTTTTATCAGCTTGCTGCGACAAGAAGGTATGAGTAAATAAACTTTTACTAAATTTTTTGAATCAAAAGATCCAGACCGGACCACTTTTCTTGAAAGTTTCAACTTAAAATAGAATCAGCATGAAGCATTTTTCGGGCTAGTTGATTTGAAGCCATACGTATCAAGATTACTGGATGGAGCCATCATTGTAACCTGGTTGTCAGTAGAATGGGCTGTTTCTCATCATAACCACCTGAAGTAACGTGATTGTCATAAAAATGCTGTGAAGTTTAACCTGCCGTTATTACAGCCGTTCATTGACCTTGCTTGTTTGAAGGTCACTTACCTACTAGGACTGTCCAGGATCAAAGAAATTTTTTTCAAATCTCAAAATTAAAACAGCCACAACCAACTTGAAATTACATAGAGATGTCAGGAAGAATGCGATTTGGTTGCTTTGGTCTCTTTGGAAGTGGTTGGGCAAACTGGGTTGCCGACCTGCTGAAGAGGAGACCTAATTAAGTCGCTTCATCAAGCTAGAGCTGTTTTCAAGACGTCTAGAAGAGCCCTGTTTAGGGTGAAAAGAAGGCTCAAGTCTGGAGTGCCCAACCATGGGTGAAAGTGGAAGCATTCCTCCCGCTAGAGAAGCCTGAGATGTCCGAGGAATGATGTAACTACCTGAAATTGCGTCGTCGTTTGGAGAAATATAAGCAGCTTCAGATAACACAGATTCCAGAGTTGTCCTCTTGCTGATGGAGTAGAAGAACACGAGACGCTTGTTTTATACGTGAAGCCTACACTTGGCAAATATAGTTCTCAGCTGACGTACGTGGATTCACTTTCCTGTTGGATCAAGGGACGATATATCTAACGGTAATTAATTAAGGTTTAACCAATATGAGACTTTTGACTGTTAGATACAATTGATTGATTAATTCAGTTGCTTACGTTTTTTATGTAATTTAAATACGATCATATATCTAGTGATATTTATTAACTAAATTGTTATAACTGTGAGTTTGCTTATATGAATTGAATAGTAAATTACAGCATATTTCAGCATGGCAGAACAAGTTGCGCTAACACAGGTGTTGACTGGGGTAGGTACGGCAATGGGCAGACTCAACACTTCGCTGGAGAAACATGCATAATTGAAAATTATTTCAGCAAAGCTCAAGACGAGGTTTTCTTACAGGTACCAAGAAATATATTGTTTTGGCTTGAGATAAATTACAGAGAAATTAGTATGAACTACCTACATACAGAATTAAAACGTATCAGTGCATGGTTGGGAGAGTTAAAATGGCAGTTAGTGAAGTAGAGAATTTTGTGGAAACGTTACAGAGAAGAACGACTAGACAAGAGCCTTATAGATTTAAGGTAGAGTGCAATGAAATAGTAAAGAATAATAGGAGACAGACAGTATCCAATGAAAACAGAAGACAACATAAGGTGGTATATAGAGACAGTTATGTTGAGCCAGATGCGACTAAGTCCAGAAGCAGTTATAATAGACGAAGATACAGAGATGGGCCTGAGAAAGACCTTTCAGTAAACAACGGAGTTGGCCTTCTTATAGTGTGAATGCTAGAAAAAGACGGACGATTGGTTTGAGCAGAGACGGAGACAGTATTTGAAGTCAGGGTCGATAAACAGAGTAGAAACAGTAAGTAGAGATTCGACTGATCCTAAGGTGGTTGCGAATCTGACTGTTAACAGGAAAGAGACGACGGTATTAAGTAAAGAAAATAGACCAAGAGACTCAGACGCAGGTGGATTGAAGTAGTAGAACGGAACACACAGACACAGGTTGATACAGTAGAAAAGAAAGTCCAGAAACAACCAGCCAACAAGATAACAAAAGCAAGTCAAACTGAGTTGGTAGAAATTATAAAAACTCCTCATGAAATAAAGGAAGGTAGACAGACGAAAACCAACGACGGCAAAAGACAGATGAGGAAAAGTATTAGAGAAAGAAATACAAATAGTATGATAGTTAATAGAGGTACGATGACAGGTATGTCAAGTTCCTCAGGTATAGACATTAATTTAATCCCTAAATGGTGTAGGAATGTTAGGTGTGGGAGTTCAGGTTATGGAGAAGATATTTCCACCTCTACCACATATTATAGTAAAAACCAGATTGGTGGGATAACTATAGATACTGATGATTCAGAGGACGAGTGGACTATTAAGAAGAAGAAACGAAAGAGGGAGGTTAGAGAATATATGCTTTCCAGACCTGATTTATTTACGCTTACAGATATTGAAGAGGCTAAGTTTGATAGTTTGACCGATAAGTGACGTGACGAAATACGTTGAGAGAATCTGACTCGTTAATAGTGTGGGATGAAGTGATGAGGAGGTTAAGATAAAGTGAGTGAGTAGTTGACTGGCGAAGTGGTTTGACGTAGAGAATTAAGTAGGACGGAGAGTAGTAGGATTATGATGATTGAGAATGAAGTAAGAAAGCAGTCGAATTGTGAGAGTCATGTTGAGTATTGAAGTAATTCGTCTGGTTATGCATTGTTCGTGCATCTGTAAAAGTGTAGACAAACATGTGTGCTGCGTCGTGCTGAAGAAGGAAGTGTATGGATAGAACGATGTCAGGCGATTAGTAGTAGATGCGTATGCATGCACGAGGCGTTTGGCATATCTTGTGTCACTGTGTGTGGAAGTGATAGACACGCTTAGGCTGTGCTGAGTAATTGCTAGAATGTTGAATTGGTGTCTAAATTATTTGTGGTAGAAGTTATAGTATAGGCACGTCAGGTTGTCGTGATACCGAGAATAATGGTGAGATGAGAACGAGTTTGTTTGTACATAATGGTCAATGCATATGAGAAGTATAAATACGAGCGCCGTGCGAATACGAGAAGAGTGGCTGATAAGTGACGCTGATAAAACGTGGAAGATAGAGTAACTGAGTAGGCGAAAATTGAGAAGTAGAAAGAAGATAATTGAAAATTTGTGATGTCTTTTGTCTTAGAATGTGTGGTATTAGACAGAATTAATGAAAATTCTATGACGGGGTGTCAGATAGAGAGTTAACGTTATGTTTATTTATAGTAAGCAAATACCGTGTCGTTGGCGGAGGTGAGTGTGTGGAAGAATGAGAAAACACAGAAAAGTTAGCTGTGGGAAAGTGATTGTTAGCGTTTTTAGCGTTTAGATCGTTGGATGACGAGAGTGGACGAAGAATTGCTTGTTAGAGCTAATGTGTTGTTTGAGCAAGGTAGGCTTTGAATTGTAGAAAGGGAGGAATAATTGAGAAAAGTTGAAATAAGAAAGTAATTAGATTGTAAAAATTGTTGGCGGAGACATGTTGAAGCAAGAATGCCTGATATAGAGAAATAAGAGAAGATGATTTGCCCAGTCGAAGTGAGATTTCTCGTTACTCATGTGCGGTGTTGTTTATTGTTTCTGAAAGAGTCCCGATAAATAGGAGTAAACAAGAGAAGGAAAGAATGTGATTAGCCAAATGAATATCGGAGTATTATAAATAGAGCACTATAGACTGTGTTCCGATAAGTGTGACTGGTTTGACTATCATCGCGGTAAGAGAACGCTGGGAGAGAGTGGAGGATAGTTTAGAGTTGTTGTGGTGAGATGTTGGAAAGTACTGATGCAGGAGAGTGAAATGTTGGTTACGTCGGGTAGACGGGAGACTTAAAAGTAGAATTAATTGTTGGTACAGTAGATAGATGTATTGGTGAGGTCTACAGTAAATAGACAAATTTTTTTTGTTGGTTGTAGCATGGTGGAGATACCGTAGTAAACGGTAATGTTTAATAATTCTTGGTACAAATCCAAGGGAAACAACTAGATTAGTTACAATTTCCCTTACTGAGTAGATGAATTGTGGTGTGCTGGATTTAGTGCCATGATGTGGTGGAGGTTTGGTAAGTGACAAGAGATTGCTGGATAGTAGAAGAAGAAGAAGAAGTGAGTAACGTGCTGCGCCAGACAGCGTGAAGGCAATTAGTAAAACATGAATTGAATCCCATGTTTTACTCCGAAGAATAATTATATACTGTGGATATCAGTACAATAGTAAAGGTGTGTAAGTGTGTTAATGAGAAATGAACATTGTAAGTGTGGAGATAAAATGCCATGTGGTTTTGGGGGGTCCATGATATATGGACTGAGAAAGAATAACGTTGATTGTAAGCAGTGGGGGGTTAAAAGGTCACAGACATGAGTTCAGTGGCGGTATTTTATAGCTGTTGATAACGGCATAAATTTAAAGTGAAGGTTTTTGGTGAAATGCCCATAATAAGTGGACATTACTGGGTTGCTGAAGTTTTTCGGCGAGATTACTAAGGAGTCTTTTGAGTGAGGTATAGGAGAAATTTGGTTATGTTAGGTGATGAGGAAGTCTTGAGTGATAGGGCCCATAATGGACCTTTTGATTTGTATGCTGTCTGTAATATATAGACAGATTAAATTGGATATGAGGAAATGGAACATGGTATAGAATAAATAGATAGAAAATGCTGCAGATGGCAAGGATGTAAAATTTGGTGATTTAAAAGGAAGAAAGTGATAGTTGATGAAATATACTAGCTGTGTATTACAGCTGTTTGAATAGATAACTATTGGCAAAATAGTTGTGGTGAGTGGTTTTGAGGATATGATGTTGTGTATTTTATATATACGATATGCTGCGTATATGAATGTAAATTCTCGTCTGGTCTTGAAGATGTATTTTTATTGACATTTGATTTTGAGATTAGACTTGTTGAGTTTCTTAATAGATAAATAATTATTGTTAGTCCGTAAAAGTGACTAACAATGGAATAGGATGTATGTCATATTATTTGAATAATATCTTTTCTTTGAATTTTGGTTACCTTTATTTGATATGAGGGGAAAGAAAAATGATATTTAAAAACCTGGGGGTGGGGGGGGGGGGTATGATACTGTTGTGATTTTATTTTGCTTGACTCATGATTTAAGTGAAATTGTCTTGTGTGTTGAATAGTAATTACCTTGTTTACAAATATGTTGAAAATTGTTTAAGTTTAAGTTTAGTTCACAAACAGTTATGGTTTTGTATAGAATAAAAGCAATACATGGAGCTTTATTTAAAACCCTTCGTTCAGAAAATAGTTAATAAACTGAGGACTAGAAGAGAGACACATTCTCTTTATGAATAATAAGTTCATGAGTACCTTGTGTTGGTAGGAAGACTGCTGTGCCAATCAGCATTAGTGTGTTAGAATAGAGAGGTTAATAATATGGTGGCTATGAAGTGTTGGAAACACATGCCATACTTAAGTGACGGGGTTCCTACACAAATAAGAGGGTTCTGGGAAGTTAAAATAGGAGCTGCATTAAGTCAGCGTGGATTAAAGGTATATGGATTGGATGCCATATTATATACGTGATTAACGTCTAAAGAGGCTGTGATAGTTAAGAGGTTGGCTGATGGAGAGTAGATATTAAGGGGGCTGTGAATGGCAGTGCATATGGTTTGGTATAGGGTTAGAAATATATATAAACAAGGATGCTTGTCATGGGATCTGAGGGGGTAAAATATAGGAGCTGTTTTAAGCAGCGTTAATTAATTTAAAATGTTCATGGAATATGAACATTGTTATTGGTTTCATGATTGGACGTGAAATAGGTGAAATATGGGCATGGGTGTGGATGGCAGTACAAATATTGAGTATATAGAAGAAATTTTGGATCGACTTAATTTATAACAAACAGAGATGTAGCTTCATAAATCATAAGATGTGTTTTTGAAAAACTTTTATAAAAGTTTTTACGTTTGCAAGGGAGGTAAATGTGATTGTTCTTGACTACTTCTTTATACCTTCATAAATTGGGTGCGCACCCCTTCTTTTCTATTTCTAACTCCATCTTTTCTGTCTATCCTGTGTTGTGTTGAGAAAGAATGAGAAGTTTCATAATGCCAAGTGTATACCAACGATTTTTATGAACCATTCTTATGACCTATATTTTTGTAATGAAACCTTGAAGAGTCAGAAACGAAGAAGAAGTATAACTTCATAGCGATTTGCTATATGGGACAATGATAAGAGACAAGTGGAGAATTAGTAGAAGTGAAAGTAGTTACTTAAGATAGAGTTAGTTTGGGATGGCTTGGAGAAAGAATATTGGGGGTTAAGTGTTGATGAGGGAAAGAATGTTTAGAATAAGGGGGTTAGGGGTTAAGACTTTTGAAGAAAAGTCTTTTTAAAGAAAGGGAGGTCTATAACAGAGTGAGTACCATCTCTGTTAATAGGTTTGATGTGCAAAGTTTAGGCACGGTTGAGCATCCTATAAGAACGTTACTAAGGATGCTCAAGCCGTGACGTAGGGTTTTTGGGGAGGTTAGTTACAGCTAAGGTCTGGAGAAGTGAACATCATACCATGTAATCTGTGTAATATTCTTCGGCTTATTATGTTCAATAAAACCTTTTAGAAAATAACATCGGGACTCGTTTTATAATCGTCCCTGTACCTGTACTGTAACAGAGCGCAACCAGAGCTGGTCACAGGGGCCAGTGCCATAATTCATAATTAGCGACATCAAGTTAAGGCAAATATATTTTCACAACATAACTAACAGCATAGAGGCAGAGAGCGTATCACAACACGTACAGAGAACCAAACAGGCCAAGGAAGGGGTATTTCACACATTGCCAACATTGCAAACTTCAGCATGTGAGTCTTGAGATTTGTGACAAACACCTGGATTACGACTCGTACCTAATCAGTAAGGGCAACCTTATAATATACACAGATGCGGTCCATAAACGAAGAGGGAGAGGTAGGAGCAGGAGTAGTGGTCCCAGAATGGAAGATGAAAGAGACAGTTCTAACTAACAGACCAGACAGCAGTATGCATGGCCGAACTCGTAGCCATAATGAAAAGGCCTAGAGATCGCAGCCTAATAACCACCACTGAGACTAGGTATATTAACAGACTCCCTGTCATCAGTACAAACGCTCGGGAATTTCAATAGAGGCAACATACCCGACATAAAAGATGAGATACTAGCGACAGCCAAAAACATCAGGTACATGGGATGCCAAGTCACCATCGGATGGATACCAGCTCACAGGGGTATCCCGGGAAACGAACAGCAGACAGAGCGGTGAAACGAGGAATAACCAGCAATAATAAAATCTGCACAAGCCTAGGTAAAGTAGAAGGGAAGAATATAGTCAAAAACTACATTCTCAAGGAATGGAGTATGCATTGGCGAGACAGCGCTAAAGGCCGTCATGCCTACCAAGTATTGGGTGAACCCAGATACAAGCCACAAGTCAAGACCAACATGAAAGCACCGGCAAACAGACAGCTGTGGAGAATCAGATTAGGAAATTGGAAAGACACAAAAGAAAACCCATTCTGCAGAGAGTGCCGAGAAAACAACACCATCGAACACTACTTACTAGTATGCGACAATTGCAATAGAGAGAGAAGGGACCTGAGAGACCACTTCGTCAAAACTGGGAAACCAATGACAATGACGGATTGCCTGCACATAAACAGCAACCCAGAAACACAGCGACTGGTCAGACAATTCCTATGCAGAACAGGGAAGACCGTATAACCTCCCTACACCATGTATATATATATATATATATATATATATATATATATATATATATATATATGTGTGTGTGTGTGTGTGTGTGTGTGTGTGTGTGTGTGTGTGTGTGTGCATGTTTGTTTTTGTTTTTTTTGTAAATCTATGTACGTAATTAAACCAAAAAAGAGGGTGAATGGCAGGAAGATGCAGAGCACCTGAACGAGGATGAGACCGGGTCATCTTGTTGCTACACGAAACCCACACGTGATGATGAAAAACGCCAAACAACAAACGTAAAGGAGTTCGAGCCGCTGACCGGGGGGACAGCTTGATACTTGCATTTGAATTCTCCGCCTTTGCCTTCATCGAGTCTTTACGAAGACTGGACATGACTGGGACCAGCCTTGATGAGAATAACACAAGAATCGACAAGCACGTAACAGTGCTAATAGAGAAAATATGCCAGCAAACGAAGCAACGAGGGCCCCAATAGGCCCGACCAAGGAACGGTCTTTATCAGGACCAACACAAGATAAAGAAAACAAACAGATAGCAAAAAATAAATTTATCCGACGAACAGAGCGGAACCAATAAAACCAGTAGGAATTAGGACTAACAATCCACACAACCACGGTTCTCAACAATAACCACCGTTGAAGAAGCAGGTTAGACGAGACCGACTTTGGAATATTTTGTGTGGAAAATTGGAATTGGAATTGGAATTTGATTCAGCACAAAATTGCATTACTTTCAGATATTCCCGTTAAAGTAAAGTGATACCCGATTCATGTTCATTATGCAGAAAAAGTCATAGCGGAAATTTCCGAACTGGGGCAAAGTGTTATAATTAGAAACGCAATGTCTAATTATCTTATCCTTTGGTAATCGTCAAAAAGAAGTATAATTCTTTACGCATTTGCGTTGATTACAGAAAAGTGAATGCCCTAACACTCTTAGATGTGGAACCAATGCCTTTAATTGATGAATTGATATATGGCATGGCAAAGTCTAAAATCATCTCCACAATTGACCTTACAAAGGGATATTGGCAAATCCCCATTTAGAAAGAGTGCATGTATATCACTGCTTTCGCCACTCCGTTAGGTCTATACCAGTGGGCATATCTTTCGTTTGGTCTACAGAACGCGCCGAGTACCTTTATGAGAATGATGCGAAAATTACTTCACGGGGTTACTAATGTTGCTAGTTATATGGATGATATATGTATACATACATTAGATATCGACACACACGTTAAAATCTTAAAACAGGTTTTCCAAAGAATCCAGCAAGCTGGTCTTAAAAGCTAAACCTAGCAAGATTGAAATAGGATTCACTGAAAATCAATTTCTTGGCCATAGGATTTCTGACGGTTTCCGAAAAACAGATCCACAGGCAGTTACAAAGATTCTGAATTACACCTCCAACCTCCAACCTCGAAAAAGGAAGTCAGAAGTATATTGGGTCTCATAAACTACTATCACACGTTCATTCCCAATTTCGCTGATATGACAGCTACTTTTTAAGAGCTTTTAAAGAAAGGCCAACCTACTAAGATTGTTTGGACATCTGAACACGATATACTCTTACAACAGATTAAGACTCTTTTTAGCAATTCTCCTATCCTCAAACTATCAGATATTTCCAAAGACTTCATAGTACAGACAGACGAGAGTTTTCCATGCTATTTTAGATGCATAGTCGCAAGTTTCATCCTGTCCTATACTTCAGTATGAAACCTTCTGACACGCAGAGAAAATATGCGGCTACTGAACTTGAAGCCCTGGCTTTGATAGAGAGCATTGGAAAATTCTCTAGATATCTACTTGGTAGACAAGTCCTGGTTCTATCAGATAATAAACCCTTGCAAGTATTTAAAGAGGGACATCCAAACAACTTTAGAATACACAGATGTCTCTTCTCTTGCAAGATTACGAGTTCGACATCTGTCATACACCAGGGAAAGACAACAACCTTGCAGATATCCTTAGTAGATTGTAGAGATATAGGTAGATCCATCCATCCATCATGTGTCATGCCGGTAAGCGTGGGCGGTCATGTTCTTCCATCTCACTCGATCACTAGAGTCGTGGATCAGCTCCGTGTTTCTGTCTCGACCATGCCACAAGGCCAAGCCATCCAGGTACTTGCTTCTAGGTCTTCCCCTTGGTCTGTTCCCCTCGATCTTACCAGTTGCCACCATATTCTCCAATCCATTTCTTCTCATAACATGTCCAAAAAATTTGGACTGTCTGCGTCTAATTTCTTTAATCAATTTACGATCTTCATTTGTTTCTTGAAGGACTTGTTCATTGGTCTTTCTGGCTGTCCATGGTATTCTTTGCATTTTCCTCAGAAACCACATCTCTACAGCCATCAGATGTTTATCAGCCTGACTGCTCATTGTCCACGCTTCACATCCATATAAAAGTACAGGTTCAATGTAGCATCTCAACACTCTTTTTCTCGTTTCAATTGACATCTTTTTATTGGTCAATATGTTTTTCATCTTGCTAAAGGCTACTTTTGCCATGGCGATTCTTGTTCTAATCTCTTCAAGGCATCTCCCATCAGATGTTATTACTGTTCCGAGATAATTGTACCTGCTCACTTGTTGAAGAATATTCCCATTTACTTGTATATTACATTGTGGTATTTCGTCCTTCCTAGTGACGACCATAATCTGTGTCTTTTTACAATTTAATTCTAACCCTAGTTGTTCACTGTGTGTAACAATCGCATCTACTAAATTTTGCAGGTCCTGTTCATTGTCTGCAATCAAGACTGTATCATCTGCATATCTAATGTTATTGATGCATCGTCCCCCAATGTTGATTCCTTCCATATCTTCAATATTTCTGAAAATACTTTCACTGTACAGGGAAAACAGATCTGGAGACATTACACATCCCTGTCTCACACCCCTTTTAATAGGCTGATATTGGCTTACTTCATTATCAACTCTTATGGCAGCTTGTTGTTTCCAATATATGTTTTTTACAAGTCTAAGATCTTTTCCATCAATTTGTAGATCTTCAAGCATCATTATCATGTTGACATGTCTCACTTTATCAAAAGCCTTTGTGTAGTCAATAAAGCAAAGGTGTAGATCTTTGTTTACTTCTATAGAACGTTCGATTATGTTTCTCAGTATATACACAGCGTTTACTGTACCCTTGCCTTCCACAAACCCACATTGTTCTTCTCCTATGTCAAGTTGTATTTTCCTCCTAACTCTTTGCATGATAATTCTTAGCAAAATCTTCGTGATGTGACTCATTATACTAATTGTTCGATGTTGATCACATTCCAAGGCTCCTGATTTCTTTGGGATTGCAATAAATACAGAATTACATAACTCCTGAGGTATATTTCCAGTATCATATATTGTATTAAGCAGACTGGTAACTTTGTCTATTCCATATTCTTCTAAAGCATTAATCATTTCTGTTGTGACGCTGTCTGAACCGGATTTCTTGCCAGATTTCATATGGTTAAGCGCATTCTGAACCTCCATCTTTAAAATTGCTTGTCCTTCATTATTATTTTGGACATCATACTGTTCGTCTCTGTTATCGTCATAAAGGTTTTTCACATAATCTGACCATTCATGTAAGATCTGATCTTTTTCTATTATGACTCTTCCATCTTTTGTCTTTAGGCAGCCTGCTGATGTACGTGTTCTTTGATTAGTAAGCTGCTGAATTCTTTTGTGCATTAGTTTCGCATTGTTACTGTTGTGTTGTTTTTCAATTTCTCTGCAATTTTTCTCAAGCCATGTTTCTTTTGCCTCCTTACATAAGGTTCTCACTTGTCTGTGAATTTCTTCATATTTGGCAGGATTATTTTTGTTCTGTCTTCTTGTTTCCATTAGTTGTAAAATTGCTTCAGTCATCCATGTCTTACGGCCCACTTTCTTTACTTTGGAATAGTTTTTTCTGCTGCGCAACTGATTGAATTCTTCATCGTTTCCCATTGATCATCTACATCTTGAAACAGGATCTCTAGATCAGACAATATATCAAATTTGTTCTTTACTTCTATGTTAAAATTATCTTGTATTTCTTTGTCAGTTTTCAATTTGCACAAGTCATATTTAGGGTTTCCTGCTGTATACTTGACTTTCTTTAACTTTACCCTCAATGTGCCTGTAATTAATCTGTGATCACTGTAACAGTCAGCATTTGGAACTGTTTTTACGACTGTTAACGCATTTCGAAACCTTTTGCTAATCAGGATGTAATCTATCTGGTTTTTAATCCTGCTGTCTGGACTCCTCCATGTCCATAATCTTCTAGGATGCTGTTTAAACCAGGTGTTTCCTACAACCATTTCTTGTTCTTTTGCCCATTCTACAAGTCTGTATCCTCTTTCATTTCTCTCTCCCAAACCATGGTTGCCTACACTGCATCCATCGCCTTGCTGTCCTATTTTGCGTTGAAATCACCCATTATGACATTTATTTCTGATTTTTTGCAGTTCTTCAAAGCAGACTCCACGTCAATATAAAATTCCTCTATGCTTTCTTCACTGCTTTCACTTGTTGGGGCATATTCTTTGAATGACATTTATTTTAAAAGGTCTTCCGTTTAATTTTACCAATAGGACTCTGTCTGACACAGCATGATATCCTTTGACAGAATTTGATGTTTGCTTATCTAATATAATGGCTACACCTCTTTGCTGTTCTTCTCCCCCAGAGTAAATAATCTTACAATCCTCTCCTGTCGTTATCCCTGCTCCTTTCCATCTCGTTTCCGATACTCCTAATATGTTAATCTTCTCTCTCCCCATTTCTTTTTGATGTTTTCTAATTTCCATCTGCATTCATTGTTCTAACGTTCCAAGTTCCTACTTTCAATGATATTAATCTGTTGCACTTAGTATCCTGTTGACGGCCTGGAGTCACCTGGTGTGCATGACTATCCCTACCGGGCGAGGCTGCTCCAATGGAGCACCCATTTACGCCGTTTCTCTGATTATCGATGATTTCACACAACATGATTTTCTTGGCATCTGTAAAGAAGGTAGTTTGCTATTGCTTTCCTTCCTAGCAGTGACCATACTGGTCAGTGACCGTAGCCATTGTCTCCTCAATATAGAGATCCTCTGCCTACCGTCGTGAAGGTGGAGACCATAACCTACAACTATCTGTTGGCTGCTCTCCATCTTCATCCACCACCTGCACCCATGGCTTCACGTAACCCTGATCGGGGGGCTAAACGGGTACTCCACCTTGCCCAAGGGTGTCCCGTAGGCTAGCGGAGGGAAGGAGGCGCCTTACTTATCCTTTGATAGGGGATACCCCTACCCCGCTACCCGGAGGTAGATGTCGGTGTCTTATTATAGTCTTCGTCTATACATGTGATACAGCAGGCCGAATATCTATTTCGCTTTTACACACCCTATATAGACAAACAACACAACTTATATTTGTAATATATAGATTATGTCAGATACGTACATATTTGTTCTTATGTGATTACTTGACAGGTCATGGTCATTTCGTATGAAGTTAGTTCGAACAGTATGAAACATACATGCTTCCATCAGATAGTATAAAGTCGAGTGTTTTCTACATGCGTGTGGCGTAGGAATATTGTGGCAATGGAACAATAACAGTACAGATATGTACAAAGGGTGAATAGCATGTCTGAACGAAAGGTATAAATTAATGATAATATGTTTTCTCTATTTCAGGTTAAATTAGTTAGATAGAATTATTGAGTTGTTTAAGATTTTGTTAATTTCAAATAAGAATGATTGATGAACTGGTGTAATACCTGGTACGCCATCATTATATCTCTTACAGATTACAACAATGGCAATATAACAAATAGGAAGTAAACTAGGCCACACTTATTGTCGCATCATATAGGAATTATGCATGGCATGATTTATGAGATAAGTTATATATATATATATATATATATATATATATATATATATATATATATATATATATATATATATATATATATATATATATATATATATATATATATATATAGTTGCGTGGTTACACACCCGCTTCACACGCGTGATCCGGACTGTTTCCGGATACGGTTAGGGATATGCACTACTGACGAGCTCACACGAAGGGCGAAACTCGAGTATAGTGCTTCCATATTGACGTGGATAGGCCTTAGGTTCATACCAGAATGCGATCGGCGTTGCCAGTAGTGGGTTGTGCTCAATATGTATATATATATATATATATATATATATATATATATATATATATATATATATATATATATATATATATATATATATATATATATATATATAAGCCAGTACGGACGGATAAGCGTCACAGCCAGTATAAACAATAGAAAGCTCACAAAAAGCAATACAACGCGTCAGCTATAAAGGCAGAAACTTCACCTAGCAAATATGACAAGAAATAAGAGTCACATATCAGCCGAGAACGACAACGGAGCAGAAAGAAATTAGTCATATACTTAATAAATTAATAACAAAAAAAAACTAATGCAGAGGAATGGTGCCTGTCAATGACATACGTCCCCTCGGTCGGGTTTTGTATATTTGGTTGGGGAAGCTTGCCATTTTTTGTGCCATTTGAGGGACTGAGACTATATATTATAGATTAGTTAGCCCAGCCACCTCCCGAGGCTGGTGCTATACGACGTCTGCCGTAGGTGTAGCCAGGCGGGTGTGGCCGACATATAATATTTTTCTTTTAAATATTTTGTATGCGATTGATAGGAAACCTGACCATCAGATTAGCATAGCAGTAAAAATGGATTATAGACACGTTACTCATGGACTCTGAACTGCTACTTGTCAGGCTGGTCAAACTTGACTACTATCTTAAATGGTGGAACGATTTCAAGGGGAGGGGGCATGCTGCCAAGTAGCAGCACAGAGAATATGACGCAATTATAAATGTGCGGGAAAATCGCTAAGCTAAAATATAGGAGTATCGAATGTGCTGACGTAGAACGGAGGTCACGTCAGAATGTTTGTCAATAACAACCAACATTCAGATCACAGAGCTCCAACAGAAAACCAACACGTTGAAGTTGTCTGGAATTTAGACACATATTTACTGGCAGGACAACCTAACTCACGGCCAACATTTAGTAGCGAAGAGAACCAGAATAAGATGACATCTTACATATCGGGATAATTATTTTGGACAGATGCAGAATATAAGAACGAGACTTAGAATGTCACAGCAGAAGGACACTTTGGCAACCTTACGGAGGACAGAAGTACGGCGGTACAATTTTGATAGTTGTCAGTGACTAGCATATTCAACGATTGATTTTTCGTATTTAATATTATGATGAACGGCCCGTCTGGAAGTCACAGACACGGTCGAAATTTATTCTGAATTGGGAATCATATCTTTGATGCATGCAGCACGACAATGTGGGCAAATAAACTTAGCCTCATCCACTAATTTGCCAGCCTTCGATTCTGTTATTGCTGTTCTGTTGATGCTTCATTGCTGGATTGTTTCTGCAACCCTGGACTTATTTTAATTGAGCTTATTTGTTGAAATTATGCAAGTTACATCTCAGCGCAGTGAGTTGGTGGAAAGATGTGTGTAGGTGGGTGAGGGATGTATGTGTGTGTGTGGGTGCGAGATGTCTGGGTTGGTGGCGGGATCTGTGAGTGGGTGGAACGATGAGTGGGGGATGTGTGATGGGTGGGGATGTGTGGGTATGGGTGGGTGATGTGTGAGTAGGTGAGAGATGTGTGCTTGGGTTGGTGCGGGATGTGTGTCTGTGAGGGGGAATGTGTCACATAACATGAGAATATGCATTGTTTATGCTTACAATATTCATTTGACAATTTTCTTTTTTTCCTATGTGAATGCATTATGCACTGTTGATGAACGAAAGATAAGTGATTGGAAGGGCCGAATGTAAGACGGACCTACGCGCACAATTTGTTACCTTTTGAAAATAAAGATCGATTCAATTCAATTCAATTCTCTCCTTGGGGATGAGCCATCATCAACCGACAACCGACAGTATTGTTGAGAAAGTATTTTCCAGAATTGTTCTGCGCGGAAGTCAAGTCCTAGGAGATCAAGTCTATACCGAATCACAGTGTTGCTTCCCACAGAACCGGTCTACCATTGATATGATATTATCATTGCGACAAATGTTAGAAAAATGCCGTGAACAGAATCAACCACTGTATATTGCCTTCATCGACCTCACCAAGGCATTTGATTTGGTCAGTCATGAGGGTTTGGTCAAGGCACTAACGAAGACTGGCTTGCCATGGAGTTTAGGCTGTGAAGTTTCTGGAATTCTGGTTGATAATTCTGACTATCAGGTTGAATGCTGATAGAGACTATTTGGTAGCTGATAGAGAGCTGCATGGTTAGCTAGATAATGTTACTCTCGGCCCTTGGTTGTTACAGAAACCCCGTGGCATTCTTTACCTTTGTTACTTGATGGTTTTCCATTCTTTACCTTTGATAATTGATGGTAGACAACACCTGGGTGATTTACCCACGGCCTGATTGTACAGCACATAGATTTCATAAGCCGTATGCGTTAAGATCACTGACTCACCATAGCTTGCGGAACAGGACACCGGTGTAGTTTTCCACAGTCTATTTTACTCACACAATACATTAGACGCTGTCAAGAACATCATCGTTTGCTCCATAACGAATTCACAAATGTACAATCAATGTACAACAATATCGAACATCACAATTCTACAAGAGCGGCATAGTTTATAGCCGTAGCTCTGTTGACGATAACAACGTCCAACACCGAACGAAATCCAAGTCTGGCTGACTCTAAAGTGACGTTTTGTTCTCCGCCCAAAACGGCCAGCCTACTTTTCTTGTGTTTATAAATAACGTTGTGATATGTCACATCGCACGGTCTCCCTTTTGTCCACTATGCTTAATACAACTAGGGCCATGTCCTCAACCTATATCAATAGGACCTTGGTATGGCTGTTCACCGGCTCTTCTGTCCATTGTGGAATCGTTCCACACAGGCATGAAGGATATAATCAAGGTTGATGGTGCAACTTTAGAAGAGTTTTAAATCAAGAGTGGAGTTAAGCAAGGTTGTGTACTAGCTTCCGCCCTCTATGGAATATACTTTTCACTTCTACTGAAATATGCCTTTCGTAATCAGGATACCGGTATATACATTCACTCACGCTCAGATGGCGGCCTCTACAATGCTCAGAGATTGAAGACCAAGACCAAAATTAGGAAGGTACTGATCAGAGAGTTGCTTTTTGCAGACGATGCTGCGATTGCGACGCATTCTGAGAAAGAATTACAACGTCTATTATCTGCATTCTCCAATGCTTATTCTGAATTTGGTTTAACAATTAGAAAAAGGAAGACATATATTATATCACAAGTGCACATGGTGTGCCATCAATCTTTTTTGACGACGTCTAATTGGAGATTGTAGACCATTTCACATGTCTAGGATCAGAGGTCCATATCAAATTATCCCTAGATCTGGAAACCAACATCAGAATTGGTAAGGCAGCAACAACAATGAACGGGTTAACATCAAAAGTCTGGGAGAACAGGAATCTTACTTCCAAAGCAACAGTCCTTGTCTATCAAGTCTGGGTCCTTACTACTCTTCTTTACGGCAGTGAAGCCTGGTCAACTTACTCACACCAAGAGAAACGTTTAAACAGCTTTCATATGCGGTGTCTACGAAGAATACTTGGTATTATGTGGCAAGACAACATCACACATACTGAAGTATTGGAGACATCAGGTTGTGTGACGGTTTGTTCCATGCTCACTCTTCGTTAGAAGGATGGGTAATGATAGAATACCCAAATAAAATATATTTTTGATGAATTACGGATGGAAAGGAGATCTCAGGGTCGGCCTCTACTACGACACAAAGATGTGTGGAAGCGGGGCATGAGTGATACCGGCATTGATAATGCACATTGGGAGCAAGTCGCCACTGAACGTCTTAGACGGAGGGCAGATATCAGAAATGGAATAAAGACAAAGGAGGGAAATGATTGCACATAAGTCATACACCGAGCGTGCGAGACGTGAGATGGTGCATGACGGCGGAAATGACCATGTGTTCACATGCATCCACTGTGATCGAACATTTACAGGGAGAATCTGCCTTATCTTTGGAGGTCTGCCCTTGTCTTGTTAGATGGGTTGCAGCAGTCCTTTATGAGCGTAAGGATGCACTTCGCATGGGTATCTGGACCTTCTGACCCCTGTACTATTACACCTGGGTTGCCGCAGGGATCTGCCTTGTTCCCGGTGCTCTTTAATGTATACACCAGCAAAATCGCAGCTATTACACCAGGTGTGGGTAGAATTTTGACATTTGCAGATGATGTGCTGGTGTACAGACAGGGCATAGACAGGGCCAGTTTGGCGAAAGACATACAGGTGGCGGTAAACAAGGTGACCGAGTGGTGCAGGGACGCAGGGGCCATTTTAAACCCAGACAAGGCATCGGTTGTGTGGTACTCTCTGGATAACCGGATCGTCAAGGCAGACGTCTCAGGTATTATGTTGAATGGATGTCCTCTTAGTCGAGAGAGTAAACTGAAGTAATTGGGTATCACATTTGACAGGTGTTTGTCTTTTAAGGATCATGTGGAGGATTTGGTGGTTAAGGCTGGTAGGGGATTTAATGCATTGAGGGCTATGGCAGCAACCGGGATAGATCAGAGGATGTTGTACAGGCTCTTTCAGCAGTTAATAATTTCTGTCATTGAGTGTGGTTTGGGGCTGTTGACAATCACAAAACCAGCTTGAAAAGTTGGAGCGCATATAGAATGCTGCCATGCGGTTAATCCTGGGGTGCACAAAGGACACACCAATTATCTGCATGAGGCATATCCTGGCGCTACCTACAATGACGGATAGACATAGGGTCCTTCAGGCCAAATGGTACCTGAGAGTTGCCGCAGACAGGATCACCCGCTGCATGCAGCAATGGATATGGTAAAGGGTCATAGACTAAGACGAGACAGGTGCTGAATGGCACAGGCAGAACTTTCTATACGTCAGGTGTGTGATCTAGAGACAATCAATCGTGAAAGAGAGTGGGTTGAAGTTCTGGATGACATGGCGGACTGGCACAATGTAATAATAACACAGGGTCGTGAGTGCAGAGAATGATCAGCGGGCCGCACTGAGTTTGAAGTGCAACAGCTGATCCAGAGCAACACACAGTCAAGGTGACATAGTCATCTACACCGATGGGTCAGTGATGAGAAACAGACGTAGTGGCTGGCTAGGGCTTTATTGCAAAGGCTAATGGGCGAGTCTTGAAAAAGGAGAGGCTGGCATATGAGACTACGACCTCCAGCATAAGAATGGAGGTGGAGGCAGTAATAGCGGCATCCCGGTGGCTAGAGGAGACTACTGCAACACACGTTGTGTTCATTACGGATACAAAGAATAAGCTTAGCAAGGTGGAGAAAGGAATGTTTCATTTGGAATGGCTCTCGTCGCTTCAGTGGTCACAGATTGTGAGAATTGTATGGATATTTTGCCCTTGTCATGCGGGTGT